>AWOL01S0043607.1:688-10838 GCA_000715115.1 Nicotiana otophora
AATCTGGAATGCTAACAAGGCTAACAAAATATGACATATAGAAACATACTAACTGCACAGGTGCATATCTACAGGCCACTAAAAGTGCTGAACTAAAAAAGTACTGGATGGAACACGACCCCGTCATACCCAAACTAGCTGACTGTACACATAAAGATAAATAACTCTGGGGTAAGCGGAGTGACTCCAATAGCTGGTGGATGGCCTACTGATGTGACTCAAATGCTGATCTATCGGTACTTGCGCGACATGAAATGCAGCGCCTCGAAAAGGATGTGAGTACGATGTGTACAAAGTATGTAGGGTGGAAAGCATATGTACAGCATACTAAAGTATGACTGTAAGCTGGAAATATGAATATTAGGTGAAAGCTAAACAAGAGTCTTAACTAGAAACTGATCTGGAACTTAACTGAAGGTTAAGCTAAAACTGTGCTGAAACTGAACAACTATCTGAACTGGTAGATATCCCCCAAATTAGGTAACTGTAAAACTGAACTAGCCTCATGTATTATCTTGCAATGCACATTGTAGCTATATACGCATACATAACATGCCTGGCTGGTGTTGTGGGCTATACCCCCACCCAAGCAAGTAAATATATAATCAACAGGCCCGGCTGGTGTTTTGGGCTATATCCCCCAGCATAAAATTAATAGGCCTTGCTGGAGTTATGGGATATCTCCCTCTAGCATATAATCAATAGGTCATGCTAGTGTTATAGGATATATCCCTCAAGCATAATCAATGTAAGCATGTATGAGGCATAACACATGTGGCAACATCATATGGACTCAAGAGATCATTAAGGAAACCATAAACATAATCACAAACGTAATTTGACACTCGCTGTCCATAAGATGGACAGAGGAGCCTATCACCATTTTAGGGAGAAACTGAGTATGTACATGAGATACTAAGATAAAGTAATGTCACGCCCCGAACCTGGGGGGTGGGGGGGAGACCGGCACCTGGTGCCTAACCTAACCTAGCGTACCAACTTGCGACTAAGGGACTTTGAACATATAATATCATATTTTGTCCATGGGGCCACATTACAAGACACTTTGCGAAGCAAAATATAAAACTAAAAGGAAACTGGAGATGACTAAACATCAATATAAAGCCAGGCCGACAGGGCCGTCATAACTAATACAGCTGACAAACCAACAAAATATACACACCAGGACTACAAGCCCAGCATACTGCACTAGCTGACAGGATATGTCTACAAGCCTCTACTGATGGGTGTATTGTGATCGGAACAGGGCCCCGGCCTACCCATAACATATATACATACATACATATAGAAAGTGTACACGAAAACCTAAACCCTATATCTCCGAAGGACGTGGAGCTTACGATTAGGATGAACTCTGGAAACACCTACTCAGGAGGTCTACCCGTCTGTCTATCTGAACTTGCACGCAAGAAATGCAGCATCCCCAAAAAAGGGACGTTAGTAGGAAATAATATACCAAGTATATAAGGCAATAAACATAACTAAAATCTAAAACTGAACTGATAATATAATAACTGAAAGTAACTGGGAGTCAAAGATGATCTAGAGATATACTTACCTGCTGATACTGACTCAACTCCTTCAATATAGTAAGTAAAATAAATGTCCAGCCCTATAAGGATCGATACGTGTAACTACTCGGCCGTAGTTCTCTCATAAGCGATCGACTGTCCTAGGCTCTGTATCTCGGCCATCCTGAGCTCGCTCATATGTGCTCGGCCACAGTAGGCTCGGTATATAGCTTACCATCTGATCAGAGATTGCCAAATAGGGGCCTGCCCACCGATTATAGCTCGATGGTGGTGAAACTACTGTAATACTGTATATATATATAGACCCTCTGCTCTCTTGGCTGGAAGAAGACAATACTCTATTGAACAAAAAGTCCTTATAAGGGCGAATATTGTAACTTATGTGACTAGGATAATATATATAAATTTGGGAGTACGAACTTCGCTTTACGCCTCATTATCAAATATACGTAGTTACGAGATCATGCCAAAATGAAAGAAGAGTTTAGCCTTATCACAATCTTTCCAATCACCAAGTTGAACTCGCCTCTTCTCAACTTAATCTACAACAATGATAATAATACTATAATTAAGTTACGAAAGTTAACACTATAGCACAAAGAACGACAAGCTTATTTTGTATTAAAACGGGCAACATCTCTCCTATAATCCTTACTTCCTCCAAAATCAAGATAACACCAACAACAGAATAATTCAATAATAACAACATATATACATTATTTTCCAACATTATATACACCACAAAATACTACAAAATAGCCCAATACACCCCAATCTCTTCATACACAAAATGACCACCGTAGTTGTGTCAAACAGCCCGAAAATGTTACAACGAATGACCAGCCCGACACCCTGAATTTATTCGGTATTTATCCACACCCTTCCTCCTCCAAAACGCAACAAAATAGTAGTAAAACACACAGTCCAACAACAACACAAAGAAGTCCACAAAACAGTCCGCTACAAGTGAATAACTCGAACTCACTGCTTCGATCACCGTCCCGTGAGTTCTTACAAATATAGAACGACTTACTATAAATTTACAGCAGATATTATGGATGAAAGAGAGCAGTAAACTTACATTATTTGTTGGATAACTCTGCTCCTATCTTGGTTCTTCAAACTCTAGGTTTTACCAATTAGAACTTGAAAGGGAGAGAAAATCAATTACGGTTTGTGGGCAAGTTTTGGGAGGATTTTTGCAGAGCGTATGTCTTGTTATTATGACTTATTATCAGAATAATATATGAATGATATAAGCCTTTAAAACGTCCTCTTTGGATGACCCAAACTGGCCCATATTGTGACGATCCGAACTAGCCTATTTTTGGATTCTCATTTAAGCAAGTAGGTGACAGTCTGCGCAGTCTCGCAAAAATGCCCATATCTCTCTACTCCTATATCGTATTGACAAATGGTTTAATGAGTTAGAAAATAGACTCATTGATATTCAATTGGTTGGGTGGAACACCCAATTACTCTATGTATATTGGGAGCAAATTGCAGTTACATTTGATCCAAAGTTTCAGTAAAACTTATGAACATAACTTGGGATGACTTTCATAGACGTTTGTTCCACCACTTGCTTGACTTCAAAACATAACACAGGACTATCATACGACTAAAATAAATCATAACATAACCTCCTTGTCAAGTTAAATACCCTGGTCTCGCCCCACAAGTACATGTTATAACATTCCCAACTTGTCGACTTTTGATGAAACATGATTTTCTTCAATTCCTTTAGCTTCTGAACCTTCCAACCCTCTTTGTACTTGTTGTTCATGATCATCAATATTTTTAACCTCCGAGGTAACATGATTAACTTACTTTGTAGATTTTCAAATATGATCTCATTTTTGGTCTTACATTGGTTTTCTCACGACGCACTGTTATGTACGCAAATATAGGGTGTAACATCATTCCCCCCTTGGGAACATTCATCCTCGAATGTTTACTCTTAGATACTTTGGAAATATTTTGCCAGAGTCTTCTCCGTACACTAGACTAAAACCATCCTGCATGCAGTCAGAAAACATACTATGCATGCCACACATGGCCAGTGTTTATAAATAGCGACACTTTGCGTCATATAGCCTTAAATCATAAATACCGAAAGTCAAGAAATAAGAGCTTACTTGATGACCTACTAGCCTGAATAGAGTTGTGCTGTAGCATCCCATCTCGAGCCATATCTTCAGTTTGAAATAGGTGGGGGTATTTAGACTTCATTTCTTCCTCCGCTTCCCACGTCATCTCTTCCATATTCTTGTTTCTCCATAAAACCTTCACAAAGGCTATCTTATTTCGTAGCTTGCGGATTTGTCGGTCTAGGATGGCAACTGGAATTTCCTCGTATGACAAGTCCTCCGTAATCTGTACATCATATGTGGGCACCACTCTGGTAGGTTCGCCAATGCAGTTTCGTAGCATAGATACGTGAAAAACCTAATAGAATGACTCCAATTCTAAGGGCAATTCTAACTCATAAGCTACTTGTCCCACTCTCCGAATGATCTTATAAGGCCCAATATACCGTGGGCTAAGCTTTCCTTTCTTGCCAAACCTTATCACGCCCTTCATAGGTGATACATTTAAGAATACCCAGTCATTAACCCCAAACTCTAAGTCTCATCACCGTACGTCAGAATATCACTTCTGATGACTCTAAGCTGTCAACAGTCGCTCCCGGATAAGCTTTACTTACTCTAAGGCCTGCTGAACTAGGTCTGGCCCATGTAACCCAGATTCTCCAACATCAAACCACCCTATAGGAGATCTGCACTCACGCACATACCAAACCTCATACGGAGTCATCTAGATACTGGAGTGGTAACTGTTATTATATGCAAACTCAACAAGAGGTAGATGTTCATCCCAACTTCTTTTAAAATCCAACACACATGCTCGTAACATATCCTCGAGCATCTAAATTGTGCGCTCGACTTGTCCATCAGTCTGTGGATGAAAAGTTGTGCTGAGATTCACCTGAGTCCCTAGACCTCTCTGAAATGACCTCCAAACAATGTGCTATAAACTGGGCCCCGCAGTCAGATATAATAGATACTGGTACTCCGTGTAGCCGCATTATCTCCTTAATATATAACTTTGCATAATCTTCTGTTGTATATATAGATATGACCGGTAGGAAATGAGCTGATATCATGAGCCTATCGACTATCACCCATATAGAATAGAACTTACAATGAGAACGAGGTAAACCCGTGACAAAGTCCATGTTTATCTCCTCCCATTTCCACGTCGGGATCTCTATAGTCTGCATTAGCCCTCTGGTCTTCCGATGCTCTACCTTCACCTGCAGACAACAAGGACACTAGGCGACAAACTCAGCAATGTTCTTCTTCATATCGTTCCACCAGTACATATCCTTAATGTCATGATATATCTTCGTCGACCTAGGATGAATGGATTACCGCGAATAATATGCCTCTAACATAATCCTATCTCGTAGCCCTGCTACATCTGGAACAGACAGACGACCCTGTATCTGAGAACCCCATCTCCCTTGAGCTCTAACAACGACTTCTTCTGTTGCTGAACTAGCTCTCTCAACTCAACAAACTCTGGGTCCTCGTACTCCCTTTCCTTGACTTCAGCTATGAGAGATGATTTTGTAGTGTTTTGGAGTACAACTCCACTATCGTCGGAATCTACTAACCGACCCCCCTAACAAGCCAATTGATGAATCTCTCTAGTTAATTGTCTTTTCTCAGCCTCAACATGTGCTAAGCTACCCATAGATCGGCGACTTAAGGCATCTGCTACAACATTAGCTTTTCCTGGATGGTAGATAATGTTAACTTCAATAACTCAAGCCATCGCCTTTGTCGCAAATTCAACACTTTTTGCTTGAAGATATATTGTAGGATTTTATGATCTGTAAATACATCAACATGAACACCATATAAATAATGCCGCCATATCTTAAGTTCATGGACAACCGCAGCTAACTCAAGGTCGTGGGTTGTATAATTCTTCACGTGCTTACTTAACTGCCTTGAAGCATACACAATTACCTTCCCATGTTGCATCAGGGCACATCCTAACCCGACACCTGAGGCATCACAATACACGACATAACTCTCTGGACCCTCTGGAAGTGTTAGAACTGGCGCTGAGGTCAACCTATTCTTAAGCTCTTGGAAACTCCACTCGCAAGCCTCCGTCCACTGAAACTTAGTTGCTTTTTGTGTCAACTTTGTCAATGGTGCCGAAAGGGAAGAAAAACCCTCTACGAACCTCCGGCAGTATCCTGCTAAGCCTAGAAAGCTACGAACCTCTATCAGAGTGGTAGGACTAGGCCAAGATTTCACTTCCTCAATCTTCTCAGTGTCTACCTTTATACCTTCATCAGATACAATATGCACCAAGAATGCTACAGACTTCAACAAGCACTCATATTTAGAAAACTTAGCAAACAACTTATGATCACTGAGGGTTTGGAGTACCGATCGCAAGTGGTCCACATGGTCATCCTCTGAACTTGAATAAACAAAACTATCATCAATAAATACTATCACGAACAGATCTAAAACTGGACGGAATAGGCTATTCATCATGTCCATAAATATGGCGGGTGCATTCGTCAACCCAAAGGACATGACAAGGAACTCGAAGTGTCCATATCGAGTCATGAAGGTTGTCTTCGGAATATTTTTCTCCCGAACTCTGACCTGGCGGTATCTCAACCTCAAATCTATCTTTGAAAAAAATCTAGCCCCCCTACAACTGATCAAACAAGTCATCGATCCTTAGTAGTGGATACTTATTCCTAATACTTACCTTGTTCGGCTGCCTATAATCGATACACATCCTCAACGAGCCATCTTTCTTCCGCACAAACAGCACTGGTAATACCAAGGTGAGGTACTGGGCCTGATGAAACCTTTCTCCAGCAAATCTTTTAACTGCTCCTTCAACTCCTTCAATTCAGCAGGTGCCATTCTATACAGAGGAATAGCTGGAAGCTCATCTAGAAACCCATATGCATAATCTTTTTCTACGGGAATAGACTGAAGTGTAGGTATCTTAGCATCTGCATCTCTAACTCGCACAATATGATAAATGCACCTTTTTGCGATCGTTTTCCTCGCCTTCATATAGGAAATAAACCTACATCTGGGTGTCGTTGTATTACCTACACATTCAAGTACTGGCTTACCCAGAAAATGAAATCTGGCTGCCTTTGCTCGGCAATCAACTATGGCATAGCAAGCTGCCAACCAGTCCATGCCCACGATAGCATCAAAATCCATCATCTCTATCTCAACTAGGTCGGCTGAGGTATGATGACTACAAACTGTCACCGTACAACCTCGATAAACCCGTCTACAAACTTAGTATTTTAGGCACTATACTAAACTTCCCCGTGACAAATGGGGTAATATACGATAAAGTAGATCCTGGGTCTATCAAGGCATAAGCATCATGAGAGCAAATGGTTAATATACCGGTCACAACGTCTGGTGAAGACTCCTGGTCCTGTCGACCCGCTAAAGCATAGATACGGTTCTGATTAACACTTGAACCGGAACCTCTACCTCTGCCTCGACCTCTACCAGCCGAAGACAGAGACTCACACCCCAAAGGATGCATGGACATAGATGATCCTATTGCTGAACTTGCTGGTTGTGCCATACCTCCAGAATATCTATTTGGGCAATCCCGCATTATATTCCCCAGACGCCCACATGTATAACAAGCATCAAAACCTGCTTGGCATTGGCCCAAGTGTCCTCTACCACAGATGTTACACCGCGGCGGAAATGACCATGTCTGCATTGAACCTCGATATCACTGTAAACTCGACGCCCGTCAGCTCTCACCTGGTCCTGACTGAGTATAGAGGCCATACTGGTAACCCTGTAACTGAGGTGGCGGAGGCCTTGGTGGCCGTCCGAAGTACTGTGGCCTTTAACTACCCTAAAACTGCTCCTTAGACATGGGAAATCTCATCCTCTTACGCTGCCCTTCCTCGGTCCTCTCTATACCCTGTTGCCGATGCCTACCCATTTCTATATTCTGAGCGAATGCATGAATCCGAGAGATATCCGTACTATGCTGCAATGTAGCAGTGGCACATGCCTCTGTCAAAAATGGGGCTAACCCTGCTATAAACCTGTGGATCCTTTCCCGCATAGTGGCAACTATGGATGGTGCATACCTAGCCAATGAGTAAAAACGGAGACTATACTCACGAACACTCATATTGCCCTGCTTGAGGGCTAGGAACTGATCGACCCGAGCCTATCGGATCTCCCGCGGTAAGTATTGATCAAGGAAGGCATCTAAAAAATTCTCCCAAAGAGCTGGTAGTACATCACGTGCCTTGTACCTCTCACATCCCTCGTACCAAAGGATGGCTATATCTCGGAGTCGAAAAGCTGCTAGCTCAACTGCCTCTTTCTCGGTGGCATGCATAACCCGAAAGATCCTGTGAAACTAATGTATGAAATCCTATGGGTCCTCCCTCTGATCTATCCCCATGAACTCTGGGGGACTCAAAGAAATAAACTCTCGGTCCCTTGAACTCCCAGACCCCTCAGAAGATCATGCACTAGCTGATGCCCTAGCAAGTTGCTGGGTAGCTACAAACTGTGTCAACAAATTCACCACACTCCTCAAGTCCTGATCTGATGGAAGTGGAGGGGGAACTGGATATGCGGTATCCTTAGGAATCTCCTCAGGTGGTGGAGGAGCCGGTAATGGCTGAGTAGGGGTCTCGCCTTAGGCCTCAGACTGGGACCCATCTACTGGGGGTACCTTGCTGGAACCTTTATAGGAAAATTGGTGTTGGACAACGATCTATCTTATGTTGAGGAGCCAGTGGCTATTTTGGATAAGCAGGTTCGAAAGCTGAGGTCAAAGAACATTGCTTCCGTGAAGGTTCAGAAGAGGGGTCAGCCGGTCGAGGAGGCGACTTGGGGAGACCGAGCATCTTATGCGCAGGCGTAACCCTTATCTTTTCACTACTTCAGGTATGTCTTTTTCCTCGTTCGAGGATGAATGATTGTTTTAAGAGGGGAAGGATGTAACGACCCGGCCGGTCATTTTGAGAGTTATAACCCCAAACCCCTATTAATTTATTTTTCCATATCTATTTTCTGCTATTGTGACTTGCCGGGAGGTTTTGTTTTGGGTTTTGGAGTGTTTTGGAACACCTAGTCCCTAAATGGAGGTTTAAGCCTTAAGATTTCGACTGTAGTCGGAACTGTGTGAAGAGGAATCCGTAATGGAGTTCTGTAGGTTCCATTAGCTCCAGGCTTTGGCCAATCGGTTGGATATCTTGGAACCCAACCAGGCTCTTTCTTGCATGGTTTCACTATCTTTCTTGTTTGAGTGTGTCAGTATGATGATCCCTAATTGCTTATCCTGAAGGACATGGTGCAACACAGTGATGCTAAGTAAGTTACTATTGGATATGCTGTAAGGTCGGCTCTGTGTGCCGAATGTGGATGGGATGCGAGATTTGATACTTGTGGAGGCCCATAGTTCACAATATTCCATTCATCTAGGTGCCGCAAAGATGTACCAGATTTGAGGTAACACTATTGGTGGCAGAGGATGGAGAATGATATTGTTAATTATGTTACATGATGTTGAACTGTCAGCAGGTGAAGTACGAGCAACAGAAACCAGGTGGTTTCCTTCACATGCTTGACATTCCATAGTTGAAGTGGAAGCGTATCACCATGGATTTTATAGTTAGAATTCCATGGACCTTGAGGAAATTCGATGTAATATGGGAGCCCCTCCAGAGTCTGCACACCCCCAGTGAGCGCAAGTACCTATTGAGTGTGAGTACTGAGGGCTGTAAGCCAATTGACTAACTTGTTGTGATGAGTTGAGTGATTGTTGCCCTGAGAGGCTGCACTTGCGTTTCATTTGTTGTTGCACTTAGTTGCTATCTTTCATTGTTGTGTAATTTCTGAAAGATTTTATATCCGGATTGACTTAACTTGAACTGTATAAAACTGATTTGACTTAAACTGCCGAATTTGAAGGCATGTCTATTCTTTGCTGGAATTATTGAAAATGAACTATAACTGTGTAGCTCATCACTCTCTTTAGTTCCTTATTTATTATTATTAGTTACTGAGTTGGATGTACTCACGTTACTCCCTGCACCTCGTGCACAGATCCAGGTGTTTTCGGATATGGTGGATGTTGATCTCGTGCGTGGTTGAGTATCGGAGGCTTATGAGGTAGCTGCCGGCTTTCGCAGTCTTCGACCCTCCTTTTTTGTTATCTTTTCTTTCATGTATTGGGATTTTATCACAGACTGTTGTAGACTCTATTTCTAGATTGGTTGTTTAGATGCTCATGACTTAGTGACACCCAGATGTCGGGCTAATTTTTCCGCACATATGCTTTGGGTTTTACCTCGTTTTTCTAAATACTACTGTTATTTTAAATGTCTTAATTCATTTCTGTTAAATGTTGTAAGTGTTTTGGAAATGTCGGCTTGCCTAGACACGATAGGCGCCATCACGACGGGTTAGATTTTGGGTCGCGACAGATAGAGCCAAACTAAAACATGAGTCCTATATTGTAGTAAATATGATGACATTACTATT
>AWOL01S0043611.1:0-19978 GCA_000715115.1 Nicotiana otophora
CCCAACCCCACCCTCGCCCCCAACCCCCATCCTAAATAGAAATATTATTAATGGTACTTTCTTTTCATGTTATAGACAGAGCACTTTTTTTTTTATTTCAACAAATGAGTATTTTTCTTTTCATGATATAAAAAAGGTATTTTTTTCATTTTAACAAAAAAAGTACGTTCTTTTCATGATGTAAAAAAAGAATTTTCTTTTCTTTCAACAAAATAATGTAGTAAAAAGTATTTTCTTTCATTTCAACAAAAAAAAGATTTTTTTCATGATGTAGAAAAAGTATTTCTTTCATTTCAACAAAAAAAGTATTTTCTTTTCATGATGTAGACAAAGTATTTTCTTTCATTTCAATAAAATAAGTACTTTATTTTCATGTTGTGGAAAGAGTACTTTCTTTTTGAACCAAAAAAAGAGTATTTTCATTTTAATTATGGAGCACAAATTTCAACGTTATTTTTGCGTAAAAAAGTAATGCAACACATTAGTTCCTTTGGGATTGTGTGAATTTTTAATAGAATAATTAAATTCTCGAAGAAAATAGAGTTCTGAAAATGTTGGCTATTTGGGGGGAGGGCGGGGAAGGAGAGCACAAGAAACATGGGGGACTTGGGGGTAGGGGTGTGGAGATCAGCGTAAAAAATTATTTTTCTAAAAAATATTTTATACTCTCAAACCAAAAACTAGAAAATATTTTCCGAAAAATATTTTTCACTCGCCAACCAAACAAAGAAAAATAAGTTATAAAATCACTCATTTTCCATGAAAATATTTTCTAGGAAAATATTTTCCTTCATACCAAATACACCCTTAGTCTTCTTTTTCCTTATTTTCCAGCAAATTCATGCATAAGAAGAGCTTCCATAGCTCTCCAAGAAGTTCCGTAGGGTTTTGAAGCAATTCCATCATCTGCAACTCCAAATAAATAAGCGAACACATCAATGCGATCCTTACAACATAGGTAAGACTTTGTCGTCCTACTTTCTCCTTATAACTCGAGTTTTGAAAAGAACTTCGTGGATAAGGAAGCGTGTCACCTCTGTATATTAGGTATACAAGCATAAGGAAGGTGTGGATCAAAGGGAACAAGGCTTGGAAGCAAGAACGCAAGAACACAAGAAGTATGTAGGATTTTCATTTTGTTTTCGACATGATTTGGTTTAGCTATATTCTAGCCTTTCTTCTTGATCTTTTAAGAGTTGTTCAAGGAAAATTTTAGAATGTATTTTATAATTGTATATTATTTAATTCCATATGTGAAGTATGTAAGAAACTAGTTTAAGTTAGAACTTCAAGACACAACAAAAACGAAAAGGGCGGATCGCCCATTTGGCCTATGCCATCTGGACTTCCGTTTGTTCTGTTCCTTTGATATTTTTATGTATACCTAATTCCCATATTATCATAATATCTTAGTTTTAAAATTAAATAAGCTTAATTAGCATATGTTTATTCTTAGATTATTCCTAAATCATATTTTGACTTTCATGTCAGAAGTTAGCCACTATGAGCCGACATTATGTTAAGAATTCCATTTTGTCGATCGTTTGACACTATTGTGGATAACTGAATCTCCTTTGGTTTGATGTTATCATATTTGTCAGGTATCCATTCCCGTATATATTGTGGTGATTTCTATTATTTTTGGGGGATCATCCCATTTTAGGGGAAACTCTGCCAAAATTTTTTGATATTCAAAGAGTTGGACAAATTTTGAGTTCCTTGGTTCTAAATTGATTCTTGAGGGATCCTAATGAGGTAATTAGCCTTAGTATCTCATGTACATACTCAGTTTCTCCCTAAAATAGGGATAGACTCCTCTGTCTAACTTATGGACGACAAGCGTCAGATTATGTTTGTGATTCCGTTTATGGTTTCCTTCATGATCTCTTGAGTCCATATGACGTTGCCACCATGTGTTATGACTCATACATGCTTACACTGATTATGTTGGGGGATATAACCCATAATGCTAACGAGGCCTATTGATTATATGCTAGGGGGATAGAGCCCATAACACCAGTTGGGCCTGTTGATTATATATTTACCTGCTAGGGGGATATAGCCCATAATGCCAGTCAGGCATGTTATATACGTCTATATAGCTACAGTTTGCATTGCATGACTATACATGAGTCTAGTTCACATGTACAATTACCTGATTTGGGGGATGGAGCTTATAACGCCAGGCAGGTACCAGTTCAGATAGTAGTTCACTTTCAGCACAGTTTCAGCATAAACTTCGGTTCAGTTCTAGATCAGTTGCTAGTTCAGACTCTTGTTTAGCTTTCAGCCTATACTAAGATTTCTATCTTACAGTAATACTTTAGTATTCTTTACATATGCTTTTTACCCTACATATTTTGTACATATGGTACTCATGTCCCTTTCGGGGTAGTTCGTTTCATGTCACAGAGTTACAGATAGATCATGGCTTGAGCCACATCAGTAGGTCATCCACAAGCTGTTGGAGTCACTCAACTTACTCCCGAAATTTCTTACCTTTTAATATATGTACTAGTTTGTGTATGGAGGGGCCATATCCCATCTAATACTTGGTCAGTTTAGCACTCCTAGAGGTATATAGATATGCACTTGTACAGTTAGTATATTTTTATATACCAGCTTATGTTAGCCTTGTCGGCTTTCCAGATTGTACAGTTCTTATCAGTTATGCTTATGCTTGTTTAGTTTATCAGTTTATATTCATGATTAGTAAATTATTACCAGGTTTAGTGATGATTGACACTTAATGCCGGTTATCCGTCACGACCCTAGGCTGTTTCGTGATAGAATGGCCTGAAACTGGAAGGATTATTAGCCAAGTAGCTCTCAAGGCTACGTATCAGGCTATCCAAAATGGTTCCGTAGGTTTAGCAAATCGAAATAAGAGTGAAGAGGGTGCCATAATGTCTTGAAGTTCGAGGGGTACTTAGTGGGCCTTTAACCACTCATATATGTAGCCTAGAAACCCACAACATTACTACCCTCACCAGGAAATGTCTTATGCAGTATGCAGTGATGAATGCACAGCCTTATGTGCAGCCTCAAAACCAGCAAATAAGAGCTCCACCACCCAGAAAACCCTGTCCAAAAAAACAATTATCAAACCCCATACAGACCACGCCCTCAATCGAGTGTTCCCCAATATAACTCTCATCAAAGGGAACCTCCAATAAGGAACCTATTTACCCCCACTAGGGAATCGTATTTAAGCCTTTTTCAAATATTGACCAGGCTGGGTTTATTGCAACTCGTGGCAGCGAATAGGGCGAACCCTGAGTCCCCCTCTTATAAAGTAGATGGAAGGTGCGAATACAACCCATGGGCAGTAGGGCATGACACGGATGACTGTTGGACCCTTAAAAGAGCTGTGAAAGACCTGATCGAGGTCAAGGCCATAGTTATTAAGGAAGATAAAGACTCGAATGTGACTAATAACTCTTTTCATACCCACAATAATAGTCTAGTAATTGGTCTGATCTACGATGATCGAGAATTTGATCCGGCATATAAAATCACCATAGCCATTTCTACGTCCGAGGATAAATCGGAACTGATCGCCAAGTCTGAGAAAAAGGAAACCCCGACCCCTCATGTTTCTAAAATGAAATTCAAATCAGTGCTAGTAAGAAAATTGGTGTTATAGGTCCCGAAGGTATCATACAAGGAACAACGCATTCTGAACATCCCCAAGAAGCCTGACAAAGAGAAGCTCACGCTGAGCATGCCAAAACTATATGTGTATAGGAGGCCACTGGGAATTGCGCGCGGTTCAAAATGCTAGAAAGGCTGGCGGAGCCTGTGATAATTAGCCTTGCACCTCAAATCCCAAAAACCGATACCAAAATTGTCCCTTTGAACTATAACAAGACCGTTGCCACTTACAAGGGGAAAAAAGTCGTGGAGGATGTCAATGAAATGACTAGACGCAAGAGATACTATACCTCGAAAGAGTTGACGAAAGCCAATCAAAGTCTGGACGGTCAGATTCCTTCAAAGAAAACAGTCACAAATGAAGAAGTTAAGGAGTTCTTCAAGAAAATGAAAGCTCCTGAATATTCCATAGTGGATCAACTCAAGAAGACTCTGCATAAATCTCCTTTTTATCGCTCTTGTTGAGTTCGGATGAATACCGAAAAGTGTTGGTCAAAACCTTAAACGAAGACACAACAACGGTGGGGCAATTGGAAAGAATGGCTGAGAGATTCTTTGAGGTGAACAAACTATCCTTCAGCGATAGTGAGTTGCTGCTTGATGGAGTGGGGCACTACAAAGCTCTTCATTAAACTGTCAAGTGTGAGGGGCACTATGTAAAGAGGGTCATGCTTGATGGCTATTCAAGGGAGACATTTTCCCTCTCTCCACTCTCCAAAGGCTGAAGATCAACATGCACTAGATCTGTGCTAACAATTTTTATGTACATGCCTTTGATGAAATAAAGAGGGATACTATTAGAGAGATTGATCTGGTTTTGACTGTTGGACCCGTGGACTTCTAGAAAAAAAATTTAAGTCTTGGAAATGGAAACATCATACAATTTCCTATTGGGGAGACCCTGGATTCATGCTGTTAGAGCTATCCCCTACACGCTTCATCATATGATCAAGTTTAAACAAGACAACCAAGAGATTGTCGTCCACAGAGAAGATGAACAGTCGATCTACCGGGACCCATCAATCCCATGTCATGAGGTAAGAGAAGGTGGCGAGTCTATCTTCTACCAAGATTTTGAAATAGTGATCGACGATAGGTGTGAGAAAGGGACCCCACTACTTCAACCCTATTTGTCTGCAACCTCTGTTATTAGCCACACAAATTCTCAAGAATGGGTATAAGCTTGGGAAAGGATTGGGAGCATCATTGCAGGGCATTACTGAGCCCATCATGGCAACCAAGAATGACGAAACTTTTGGACTTGGTTACAAGCCCACTCCAGCTGAACAGAAATGGGCCAAGAATCATAAGGTAAACAAATGGGTTATCTCAAATTCCATCTCGCATATTTCACAATCCTTCGTCATGCCAAAATACGACAAGGAGGAAGAAGTCTTCACATCTGAAGAGATACATGAGATATGTGAAAGGTTGAAAGAAATATTGCGAGAATCCAATGAAAGGAAATCAATATTCCATTGTCAACGAATATTTCTTTTATTTTTCCTAATCTTGTTATTTTCTTATCTTCTTTTCGTTTCTATTAATGCGGACTTTAATAACACTACATGCTTGCGGAATTCATGCCTAGATCCTAAAATGTTGTATAACTTCGAAATAATGAATCAAGAAGCAGAATATGATGAAGATGAGGCTTTTAGGGAAACAAATAGAGAATTAAAATAATATGAGAATAATCCTAAGCTAAATCTAAATGAAACCGAGTCAACTAACCTGGGAAACTCAGAAGAGGTCAAGGAAAAAAAGATATGCATCCATGCTGACCCGAAAACTAGGGACGCCCTGATCCAACTTTTGTTTGAATTCAAAGATGTGTTTGAATGGTATTATGATGGCATGTCAGGATTGCGCATTAAGCTAATGTGATTCGAGTCGTCCGTTACACCACATGGTTAGCCAATGTGGTTTCAGTACTAAAGAAAGATGGAAAAACCTAGGTCTGTGTCGATTACAGATATCTGAACAAAGAAAGCATTAAAGATAACTTCCCCTTATCAAACATTCACATCCTCGTCGATAACTGTGCTAAACACGAGATATAGTCCTTCGTGGATTATTATGTTGGATACCATCAGATCTTTATGGATGAAGAAAATGCAGAAAAGACCGCCTTCACCACACCCTAAGGCACATACTGTTATAGGGTCATGTCTTTCTGTCAAAAGAAAACAAAGGCACCTTATATGAGAGCCATGACTATGATTTTGCACAACATGGTGCATAAGAAAATTAAGGTGTATGTGGATGATGTAATTATCAAGTCAAAAATACAGAAAAATCATGTGCGATATTTGAGAAAAAAATTTGAAAGATTGCGTAGGTACGATCTAAAGCTGAACACGGCTAAATATGCGTTTGGGGTTCCGTTTGGGAAACATCTAGGAATCATAGTTAGCAGGAGGGGCATTGAGTTAGATTTATAAAAGATAAAATCCTCTCAGGATTTTCCACCTCCGAAGAGCAAGAAAGAGGTCATGAGCCTACTTAAAAGATTGAATGACATTAGCAGGTTCATTGCTCAGCTCACCACCACTTGTGAACCCATTTTTAAACTGCTAAAGAAAGATACAGTCGTCAAATGGACAGATGAGTTCCAAGAAGCCTTTGACAAAATCAACGAATATCTGTCAAATCTGCATGTATTGGTTCCACCAGAGCCGAAAGACCTTTGTTCTTGTACCTAACAGTCTTGGAAAATTCTTTTGGATGTGTCCTGGGGCAATATGATGTAACCGGGAAGAGAGAGCAGACAATTTACTGCTTGAGTAAAAAGTTCACCAGTTATGAGGTTAAGTACACTCTGTTGGAGAGGACATGTTGCACCCTGACTTGGGTCGCTTAGAAGCTAAGGCATTACCTTTTAGCTTACATAACTTACCTCATCTCTAGAATTGATCCTTTAAAATATATCTTCTAGAAGCCAATGCCGGATAGAAGGCTAGCAAAATGGCAAATCCTTCTTAATGAATTTTACATTGTCTATGTCACCCGCACCGTGATGAAATTCCAGGCTTTGGCGGATCATCTGGCCGAGAACCCGGTGGATAATAAATACCAGCCATTGAACACTTACTTTCTGGATGAGGAAGTGAATTCAGCCTATGAAATCCCAAAACACTACAATGCTTGGAAACTGTACTTTGATGGAGCCATAAATGCAAAAAGTGTAGGTATTGTGGCAATTTTTATTTCGTACACCGATAAACACTACCATTCCATAGCCCGGCTTCATTTCTTCTGCACCAAAAATACCACTGAATATGAGGCTTGTATATTGGGCCTAAACATGGCAATCGATATGGATGTATAAGAGTTGTTAATTATGGGAGACTCTGACTTGCTTATTCGGCGGACTCAAGGTGGATGGGAAACTCGAGATATCAAACACATCCCATATAGGCAAAAAGTTGAAGACCTTAGCAAATAGTTCAAGCCAATCGAGTTCAGGTAACATTCCGTGATTTTAGAATGAGTTAAAGATGCATTTGCTACTTTGGCTTCAATGATCTCATATCCGGGTAATACTCACATTGACCCGTTGGAAATCCAAGTTTGAAAGAGACACGGTTACTGCAATGTAATTAAGACAAGACCAGACGGTGAATCTCTGTACCACGATATCAAATGGTCTTTGAAAATAAAAGAATATCCAGAACAAGCAAGTGGAGATCAAAAGAGAACCATCAGATGACTTACTAGTGGTTTCTTTTTTAGTGGAGAAATGCTATACAAAAGAACTCCAAATCTGAAACTGTTGAGATGTGTGGACTCCAAAGAAGTCGAAATGATCATAAATAAAGTACACTCGGGAGTATGTGGACCCCATATGAATGGATACGCCCTTGAAAAGAAAATACTCCAATCAAGATACTATTGAGGATTGCTTCAGTTTTGTCCGCAAGTAACATCAGTGTCAGATACATAGCAATCTAATTCATTCACAGCCTTCAGAGTTGTATTCCATGTCTGCACCTTGGCCTTTCTTGCCTGGGTCATGGATGTTATTGGAATGATTGAACCAAAAGCTTCAAATAGTCATATATTAATATTGTTTGCTATTAATTACTTCAATAAATTGGTCGAGGAAGTCACTTTCAAAGTCATCACCAAGATATCGGTGGTATATTCTCTAACATCATTTGCCATTTCGGTATCCCTAAAACAATCATCACGAACAATATGGCGAATGATAATAACCACTTGATAAGAGAGGTGTGTGATCAATTCAAAATTATGCATCGCAACTCCACCCCTTATCGACCCAAGGCCAATGGCGCTGTCTAGGCTACAAACAATAACATTAAGAAGATTCTTAGGAAAATAGTCCAACATTCCAGGCAATGACACGAAAAGCTGCCTTTCGCACTCTTAGGGTACCGCACAATCGTGCGCACATAAATTGGAGCAACCTCTTACTTGTTGGTGTATGGAAGTGAAATCGTAATACCAACGAAAGTCAAAATTATGTCTCTTTGGATCATTGTTGAAGTTGATATAGAGGATGACGAATGGGTAAAAACCCGTTTGGAACAATTGACGTTGACTGACGAAAAATGACTAGTCGAAGTTTGTCAGTGAGTTGTTGTACCAATAAAGAATGGCCCGTCTCTATAATAAGAAAGTGCGGCCCAGCTAGTTTGAAGTGGGACAACTTGTTTAAAGTGTATCCTTCCATATCAGGAAGAAGTTAAAGGAAAATTTCCTCTAAATTTGCAAGATCCATACATTGCTAAAAGAGTTCTACCAAAGGGAGTGTTGTAACTAAGAGACATAGAAGGAAATGTCCCAGATATAACCGTCACTTCAGATGCAGTTAAAAGGTACAATGTTTGACCCGTTGTTTAGCGAATGTTCTCAGGTTGGGATGATGAGAGCTTTCATTCTTGCTACCCAAACACTATCACCCTTGTGTAAAACCTTTGAGCCAGTTATCCTTCATTGATTACCCTATTTGGATCCTCATTTGAAAAAGAAAGAGAGAAAAAAAAGAAGAAAAACAAAACAAAAGTCAAAAACCAAGTGTTCATATTAATTGAACTATGTCCGGCCTGATTCCGAAAGGATATGTAGGCAGCCCTATTCTAGGGTTCGGTCACACCAAACAAATATAATTACAATTACCCAAAAATTAGAACTAGGGCAGTAGTTACGGTATGTTAGTGATGGTTTCATCCGAAAGGTTCCAAAGTTGTACTTCAATCTGTATTCTTTTCAACTAAAGCCCTTTCAATACCATCAAAACCAATCGTTGAGAATGTTTAATATAAAGGTCGTAAGTATTGGACCTTGAACCATCAAGATTGAGAGAAATAAAATAAAATAACCTTATTAGTAAGAATCCCCATGCACACACTGTAAGGCTATAGTGAGTAGAGAAATGAAAATGAGAGAGTCTTGCTAGTAAAAACCCGTAAAGGGCACTATAAGATAATGGTAAGAAGAGAAATGAGAGAGATCAGCTATGTAAAACCCGCAAAGGGCATTAATGATCGAAAAGAGAGCTCACAGCATCGTGGAATCAACATAGTCCTAAGCAGGGATTCTCGGTTTCAAGATAAAGGTTGTGATGATTTTCTAAGATTCGGATAGCTTACATAGGTCGGGCATCCAGTCCAAGAGGCTTGACATGTTCATTGAGGTCCGCATGTATCTCCATATAAGTCCTTATTTCCATTCCCCGAAAGGGATGCCTCTTGTTTTAATTCTCTCATTTCTTCAATTGTTTTCTTCACTGGTACAGTCGAAGTTTTTCCTTGAATCCCTTTCTATCTAGCTTCGTGTCAAAGTAAGACAACAAAGGACGAAAAAACCGGTTACAAGACTCTTGGTTGAATCAAGTGGATATATTCCAAAGCACTCAACATCGGAAAAATACATCAAGTCATTCACGACTGGCCATGATTGGCAGATGCCCCGAATTGAAAATTTCAAAAGAAATAAGTTAACTTGAAAGACCTCCAAAGGCAAAAATAAGTTAAAAGTTTGAGTCACACCAGGCTACAAACCATTATGTTGAAAGTCCGAAAAGCGAAAGGCTCCACAAGGCCGGAAGTGAAGTTGGTATTCAGGAAGCAACCAACTATCGTTGAAATCAGCACCCAAGTAGGGAGATGGGCCGAGACCAAGTGTCCTAAGAATTCAAGGCCACAAACCAACCACCATTCCGAATAACAATTATTCTTTGTTCAAAAATTGGAAACATGCACAATACAGGAAAAACAACCTCGCGAGAAATGGGTACCATCAAAAAGGAAAATCGCATGGAGTTAAGAACAGCTCCGCAATAGCAAGTATCCTCAAAAGGGAAATCCTCTCAAACTTTTCCCACCTTTTGTTAATCTCCTCAATATACTTAAAATCATGTTAGTACATACACCATTCTCTAGCTGCATTTTTTAACATAGGGTACACCATCCCTTAGTTGATGATATTAAGGCAAAATGGTACACCATTCCCTAGTCATATGTTAGCATAGGGTATACCATTTCTTAGTTGCATTTTCCAACATAGGGTACACCATAATCTAGTTGATGATATTTAAGACAAAAGGGTACACCATTCCCTAATCACATGTTAGCATAGGGTACATTATTCTCTAGCTGCATTTTCCAATATAGGGTACACCATCCCCTAGTTGAGGAGGTTTAATACAAAAGGGTACACCATTTCCTAGTCGCATGCTAGTATAAGGTACACAATTCTCTAGCTACATTTTCCAATATAGGGTACACCATCCCCTAGTTTATTATATTTAAGACAAAAGGATACACCATTCCCTAGTCGCATGTTAGCATAGGGTACACCATTCCCTAGCTGCATTTTTCAACATAGGGCACACCATCCCCTAGTTGATGATATTTAAGATACAAGGTTACATCACTCCCTAGTCGTATGTTAGCATAAGAGACACCATTATCTAGCTGCATTTTTCAACATAAGCTACACCATCCCCTAGTTGTTGAGGTTTAAGACAAAAGGGTACACTATTCCCTATTCGCATGCTAGTATAGGGTACACCATTTCCTAGCTTCTTTTTTCAACATAGGGCATACCATCCTCTAGTTGATGATATTTTTGAAAAAAGGGTACATCATTTCCATAGTCGCATAATAGTATAGGTTACACCGTTCCTTAACTGTCCAACATAGGATACACAGTTTCCTAGTTGATGATATTTTAAGACAAAGGGTACATCATTCCCTAGTAATATACCCCAATATAAGGTACACCAATCCTTAGTTGAGGTCTTATTTGAACATAAGGATACACTATTCCCAGAAAATCATGATTATCCCAGGGTACACCATCTCCCGTATCTTCTTGCTTTCAATAAAAGAAGTGTTTAGAGTTTTTATCACAATAACTCACAAAATTTTTCTAGTGAAAACTGGAGTAGAATATTTTGTTGGTTTGTTTGTTTTCGGTGTCTTAACATGTTTTACTCTAAGGCGCAGAGTTTGGGATAATCAAAGAAAAGGATTCTTAATCTGGAACAAAAGAAAGATACCATTTAAATATGCAAGAAAAATGGAAGATTACATGGACTGCTCAAAGAATGACTAATGTTACAAGCATCATATCCTCAATTTTTGATCAATGAAGAAGCCTGCAAAGAGTGAATTAGCACCAACAGCTAAGAGATATCAAGACTCAAGTTAAAGTCTTGTCACGACCCCAAATCCACTAATCGTGATAGAACCTAACCCAACCAGCTAGGTAAGCCAACTAGTAACTATCCAATTCCAATGATATTAATAAGACAAATAAACGATAGTAATTTACTGAATTTTATACATTTCCCAAGGACCGGTAGTACAAATCATGAGCTTCTAAGAATAGAGTTTACAAAGCTAAAATGAAATAAATATATAGTCTGTTCGAAAAGTACATAAATAGGATTTTATAAATCTAAGGCTACCACGAACAAGAGGCAGCTACAACTGGGACGCAAGTACATCTTCAATCCAGCTCCCATCGAACACAGCAATATCAGTAGTCAACATCTGTACACAAGGTGCAGAAGTGTAGTATGAGTACAACCGACCTCATGTACTTAGTAAGTAACAAACCTAACCTTAGGTTGAAAGTAGTGACGAGCTAACACGAGGTCGGGTACAATACCAATATTCCGCAATAGTTCATAGCAGCATAATACAGGTAATAAAAGAGGTATATTAGTGAAAACTCATATCTTTTACCGAATATGCCAAAATATGAGTAAGTTTGAAAACTGTGATTTTTCCCAAAACTCCTTTCAACAATAAGTAAGATGTTTCATTTTTTTCAGATGGCATGAGGAAAGTACGTCTTTATGTATACATGTCAAGATACAGGTAAAATCATAAATGCCCAAAACTGGGTAGCAGAAGGAAATGCATCTCTATGCATGTATCTCAAGTACGCATATCAAATACAATGCATCTCGATGATGAGCTCGTATACTCACATTCTCATAGTACTCAATCTCACTGTCTCGCATCCTCTCTCACTATGCTCAATGCTCATCACACTCAATCACTCAGCGTTGTACTATACCCACTACAGCGTGCAGCCCGATCCACATATTTATAGTCGATTGCTCTCACTTGGGGTGTGAAAACTCAGGAGGGGCTCCTACAGCCCAAGCACTATAATCTGCAAGGACAACTCGTGTACTGCACGTATAACTCACGTGCCATAATATCAATATCTAGATCTGCACGGACAACTCACGTGCTATAGTATCAATATCTGGATCCGCACGGACAACTCACGTGCTATAGTATCAATATCCTAACAAACAGGCCCCCGACCACACTCAGTCATCAATCTCTCCAGTCTCACTCACGGACCCACAATGTCATAAAACTAGCCCGACAACAATGATATGATGTATCAATAAATAATAACTGAGACTGAGATATGATATGAATGCATGAATATGACTGAGTACGAAATATCAATGAAATCAGTGCAATGACAACAAGAAACGATCACTATGGGTCCTAGCAGTATCGTCATAAAGCCTATCATGTTATCTAGCATGATTGACAGCTCAATTACTTTACCACATGGTGAAAACATGGACATCAACAAAGTAGGACCACTATACAGTGCCATAGAAGCAACAGAGTCCCAATTCACATGGTGCAGTCCTATACGCCCATCACCTAGTATGTGCGTCACCTCAATACCGATCAAATAACACGTATTACGGAGTTTCATACCCTCGGCACTAAGTTTAGAAGAGTTACTTACCTCGAACGAGCCGATACCAATGCCGAGCAAACCAAGCGATGCTCCAAAGATGCCATCACGCGTGTTGCGACCTTTGAACGGCTCGAAGCTAACCAAAAACGACTCAAGTACATCAAACAATGCTAAAGGAACCAATCCCAATCGAAAAAGATCAAATCTTGAATCAAAAGCCCAAAATTGGCCAAAGGTCCAACCCGGGACCGCACCTCGGAACCTGACAAAATTTACAAAATCCAACAACCCATTCAATTTCGAGTCCAACCATACTAGTTTCACTCAAATCCGACTCCAATTCGATGTTCAAAACTTAAAATTTCACACTATGAAACTTTAGGTCAAAATCCTCAATTTCCTCTTTAAAATTCACAATCTAATTACCAAAAACGAAGGTATATTAATGAAATATAACCAAAATCGAGTATAGAACACTTGCCCCAATTCATATGGTGAAAATTGCTTCAAGAATCGCCTCAATCCGAGCTCCATAGCTCTCGAAATAAAGAAAGAACTAAAACCCTCGATAATATAGCTTCTGCCCAGCGATTCCGCATTTGCGGATCATTCGTCGTATCAGCGACCACCGCTTTTGCGGTAAAACTTCGCTTCTGCGAAAATAGCCTGACCCATCAAATCCCTCACCTCTGCGGTCTTTAAGTCGCTTCTGCGCACTTGAACCGCATCTGCGGTTGCGCAGGTGCGTCCAAGCACCCGCACCTGCGATCCTCACGCACAACTCCCCTCCACGCTTATGTGACTCCTCTGTCGCTTCTGCGACCATCGCACCTGTGCAAACCAGCCACAGGTGCGATCACACCAGAACCAGCAGCTTAGCAAAAATCCAAAAATGCAATGAAATGATCTGAACCTCGTCTGAAACTCACCCGAGCCCCTCGGAACCCCGTCCGAACATGCAAACAAGTTCCATAATACAATACGGACGTACTCGAGGCCTCAAAACACACATAACAACATCAAAACGACGAATCACACCTCAAATCGAAATCTATGAACTTTGAACTTCAAACTTCCACAACTGATGCCAAAACCTATCAAATCACGTCCGATTGACGCCAAACTTTGCACACAAGTCCCAAATGACATAATGAAGCTATTCCAATTCCCAGAATCACAATCTGAATCCGATATAAAAAGAGTCCACTCCCCGTCAAACTTTTCAAAAATCTAACTTTCATCATTTCAAGCCAAATTCTTCTACGGACCTCCAAATCACAATCCGGACGCGCTCCTAAGTCCAAAATCACCCAACGGACCTACCGGAACCATCAAAACTCCGTTCCGGGTTCAAATTTACAAAAAGTCAAACTTGGTCAACTCTTCTAATTTAAAGTTTCCACAATGAAATCCATTCCTTCAATTCGATTCCGAATAATCTGAAAATCAAAACCGACGATTCACATAAGTCATAATACATCATACGGAGCTACTCATGCCCGTAAACTACCGAGAGAAGTGCAAATGCTCAAAACGACCGGTCAGGTCATTATATTCTCCCCCACTTAAATATACGTTCGTCCTCGAACGTGCCAAGAGTTGTTCCCAAAACCATCAAACCGCCGTATAAGCTTACCATGCACGTACCCGGGGATGATCCCACGTCACCCTATTCCATATTGGTCTGATAACATAACATAACAGAAATTTCTCAATTCAACCTAGTTCATAAGCCTTAGAATCTAATTTTCCAGCATCCGGAATTCCTTATAAGATCTGAATCTCGCAACCTACACGCTGCATAAGTCTGAACAAACTGTACCAAATCGCAACCATAACCAAAGCTACAATTACAGTATATACCACCTAACTCAAATACCCATAGCAAAATCTCTGATCACAATAACTGCTCAAAACAACCCAATCCCGGTAATAAACCTCATATCTAACAAAACCTCATTATAAAACCTTCGTACACCGCCGATAATGAAAGAACACGCAAAAACTCATAATCATTCATCAAATCAACAAGCCATGGAGCTCCCTCTCCTTCAACAAGAACTATAGCCAATTCCTAAGCCGACTTCCGATATTATCCTTCCAAATATACCGCAATCAAATCCAATAGCACCCATCCTAGATCCGACGACTCCATCTTATCGAATACCAACTACTCTACTGACACGCAACACCCATACTACTCAGAGCCACAAACCGTGCAATACATGCACCAATAAGCAATAATCTAAATGTATTCAATCACGAAAATGACTCAATCAAGAGAACCGTCCCGCAAACTCAACGGGTACCACCACAACGCAATGCTAAGAACCTATCACACATCGTACGACCAAAACACACGAATCTAACACAAGAGATCATACCTCAACATAACTCCGCTACAATGCGCGACTCCATCCAAACGCTGATCCATATCATATACCTCGAGCCACCCTTCTCAAAATCAATAGCCACGCGAAATTCGATATCAAGTACCCACAGTGCATTTCCATAACCACGAAGAAGCAGATGACACAATGCCACACAAAACCCGAAAAACATAACCAATACGCCCTCAATCATGCAATACTCAACTACTCATCTCGCTCAAATTCCTCTATAAGACCATAATAGAACTGCACCATGTATGCCTAAACCCAACGAATTACAACTCCTCGTAGCATAGAAGAGTAACTCACAGAAAATTCCAGAACATGAATAAGCTCAGCAATAACCGAATGACATATGCCTCAACAATAGTTTTATGGAGCCAACCAATCCAACTCGGTGTAGAATACACATCCTAATTGGGACTTCCAATGGACCCCCAAATCAACTCAGGGGACCCATAAATAGATAAATAAACCTCTGAAAGCCTACAATTGACTGAATCATAATGCATACTATCATCTGGCTAGCTTCAGCCACGACTTCACAGTCCACAACCATGAAACAGTCTGCTTTTGAGAACTCCCAGCCTCCAAATCCATAGAGCAAACGAATCATCATATCCCATCCCAACTCCACCGCCAGAATGTCTAACATATCTCTCATACACGATCATCCCATGAGGAATACTTCTAAAATTCTTCTGTGCCACATAGCAAAATTTGAATATCAGCCGTCGATCAACCAGAAGTGTGTCTCAGAACCAGTGAAGTATCCATACATCAAAACACATTGCCCTTTTCTGAAATGTATACTCTCATCAAGCCATACCAAATAGTAATATCATTTACCTAGTCATCTGAAATCGTCCATGCTGCCTACGAATTTTATGACCTTCCCTTCCAAAACAGAACTGTGATCCCGCTCACGTAA
Organism: Nicotiana otophora; assembly: GCA_000715115.1. Lineage (NCBI taxonomy): Eukaryota > Viridiplantae > Streptophyta > Magnoliopsida > Solanales > Solanaceae > Nicotiana > Nicotiana otophora. Next base: position 16,186 of record AWOL01S0043611.1, read on the forward strand.
ATCTCAATCCCACACAACATACCGCATATACCATGCCATCATAAGAAAAAAATACGAGAACTTCATAGTCCACTCTGAGTCACAAGAAACTACATACTCAATTAGCCAAGGACCTTCCATTTGATTTCATCCAGGAGAAATTCACTATACACCACATGCCCCTCACGCCAGTAGGAAATATACACCTCGAACCGTGGTAGAAACCATTGAGAACACTTCGAAGCCCATTTGCACATAACCAATCTATCATAATCGAATCTCTCTAACTCAAACCATCCACGCAGGTCGCCAAAACCTAAGAGCATTGCCACGAAACACCTGTAGAGACTAGCCACATCATAAGTACCTAAAGAACCGATTATATCCATTACTGTGTTGATCCATCCTACTACCAAGTTGTCCTAACTCTCCGAGTTCTTTCTGAATTACCTTCAAATTGTTAGTTCTCCTCGCCATAATACCACGATCCTCAACCAAAACTCACCACACAAGAGACCCTAGTATAAAACCACAACGCCCTAAGGCCCATAAGCCGTTGACTTCCCTCTTAAGAACCCCGAAGCACCACAACCGAGACACCCACTCTAAAGAGACCTTATGTGAACCTAAAACTATTTCCTTCACCTTCTAGATACTGAAATGCATAATCCCCAATGATATAAAAATGCCACAAGTCTCGACTCCGTCCAATGTAACTCTCAGTTTCTAGCCATATACCAATCTTGAAAATTCCAAATCGCTACATTTAAATCTTGAATCCATTAGAACCATTCTCGAGAGTCATCCACTATTCTCAAATCTTAATTAAACTGACCAAACGGACCGAACGGCATGTACCCCATTAGCACACCAACACCCAAGAGAGTAACCTACACTCCTAAGCAACCGAGCAAATTCCTACTTCACGCACACTACATCCTTCACGACTAACCACTCAATCATTCCATAATTCCCATATACCCATAGAGTGTAATACAACCCGTATCTAGAAATTCCCTTACTCGAGTCATCCCCAATCTCAACCCCTGCAGTCATAGCTGATTCACCAGTATACCACAAACCGAAATCAATACAACATATAATCGTGCAATCAACTTGTCGATAGCAGACTCCCCTACTTAGATCAAAGCCATAGATCAAAATACACAACTCACAATGCCCATACTCTATTACTACTATAATACCGCAGTGAGATTCAACCAAATCCTTCCTAAGCTCCTGTAACGCAAACCATCTAATACTTCACATTATCTGCAAATCTAGCATTCACCTTTGTAATAGTCAAGCCAACTTCCACAAGCAACCCAAACTCCAATTCCAACATATATCATTCACTGGTAAAAGAGGACTCTCTACAAAACATCATAAGGACCACACAACCTCAGGACACCTCGCAGGAGATAACCCACATGCTCTGCCTCAACCTGACCTCTCTCTATACCCTTCCACAGTCAGACTACTACGCAATCACTTAATCTTCTTGATTCTGAACTCATCAACAAGACATGATAATCTACTTCACTCCACAACTAAACAATATGAGAGATCCATCAACACACCTATAACTCGAGACCATACGCCATATCAAGATAGAAATCAAACACCCAATAGTCCTTACTACCTCTCAAGTAAACTCTTCTCGTCACATTCAAACAATCCGAACACATCTCGAAGTCACATCATAATCACCATGCAGTTATCCAATCACAAATTCCACTAATAGGGACACCAACAGACATATAAGTCCCAAAAGTACGTGCTCACTCAATCGAAATCTCCGTGCTCAGTACAGACTGGCCCATTGTCAGCATGCCAAAATCATATCTCGTACCTCAACCATGGAATCACAAGTCGTCGTTGCACAGCTGATATCGAGCGCTCATGTGCGCATACGAATGCATGGAAGGAATTCAAAGGGTTACACTTCAAGCTGAATCAATGCCGCACAATAAGGAAAGAACGATGGGAAGTATATCCTAAATGTCATGTAGCTTCTTGAAGATAGGTATGGACGCCATCATACCGATCCGCAAGACTCTACTAGACACTTGCTCATGACTTGTAGAACCTATGAACCTAGAGCTCTGATACCAACTTGTCACGACCCCAAATCCACTAGTCATGATGGCACCTAACCCAACCAGCTAGGTAAGTCAACTAGTAACTATCCAATTCCAATGATATTAACAAGACAAATAAACGATAGTAATTTACTGAATTTTATATATTTCCCAAGGACTGGTAGTACAAATCAAGAGCTTCTAACAATAGAGTTTACAAAGCTGAAATGAAATAAATACATAGTCTGTTTGAAAAGTATATAAATAGGGTTTTATAATTCTAAGGCTACCACGAACACGAGACAGCTACAACTGGGACGCAAGTACATCTTCAATCCAGCTCCCATCGAACACAGTAATATCAGCAGCCAACATCTGCACACAAGGTGCAGAAGTATAGTATGAGTACAACCGACCCCCATGTACTCAGTAAGTAACAAACCTAACCTTAGGTTGAAAGTAGTGACGAGCTAACACAAGATCGGGTACAATACCAATATTCCACAACAATTCATAACAGCATAATACATGTAATAAAAGAGGTATCTTAGTGAAAACTCAAATCTTTTACCGAATATGCCAAAATACGAGTAAGTTTGAAAACTATGATTTTTCCCAATAATCCTTTCAACAATAAGTAAGATATTTCATTTTTTCCAGATGGCATGAGGAAAGTACGTCTCTATGCCTACATGTCAAAATACAGGTAAAATCATAAATGTCCCAAAACTGGGTAGCAGAAGGAAATACATCTCTATGCATGTATCTCGAGTACGTATATTAAATGCAATGTATCTCGATGATGAGCTCATATACTCATATTCTCATAGCACTCAATCTCATTGTCTCGCATCCTCTCTCACTATGCTCAATGCTCAGCACACTCAATCACTCAGCGTTGTATAATACTCGCTGCGGCGTGTAGCCCGATCTATATATTTATAGTCGACTGCGCTCACTAGGGTTGTGCAGACTTCGGAGGGGCTCTTACAGCCCAAGCACTATAATTGCAACGGATAATTCACGTGCCATAATATCAATATATGGATCCGCACAGACAACTCACGTGCTATAGTATCAATATTCTCACAAACAGGCCCCCGACCTCACTCAGTCATCAATATCTCCAGTCTCACTCACGGGCTCACAATGTCATGAAACTAGCCCGACAACAATGATATGATGTATCGATAAATAACAACTAAGACTGAGATATGATATGAATGCATGAATATGACTGAGTACGAAATATCAATGAAATCAGTGAAATGACAGCAAGAAACGACCATTATGGGTCCTAGCAGTATCATCATAAATCCTATCATGATATCTAGCATGATTGATAGCTCAATTACTTTACCACATGGTGAAAACACGGACATCAACAAAGTAGGACCACTATACATGGCCATAGAAGCAACAGAGTCCCAATTCACGTGGTGCACGCCCACACGCCCATCACCTAGCATGTGCGTCCCCTCAATACCGATCACATAACACGTATTATGGGGTTTCATACCCTCAGCACTAAGTTTAGAAGAGTTACTTACCTCGAACAAGCCAATACCAATGTCGAGCAAGTCAAGCGATGCTCCAAAGATGCCATCACGCGTGTTGCGACCTCCGAACGGCTTGAAACTAACCAAAAATGAGTCAAGTACATCAAATATTGCTAAAGGAACCAATCTCAATCGAAAAAGATCAAATCTTGAATCAAAAGCCCAAAATCGGCC
>AWOL01S0043613.1:5861-20718 GCA_000715115.1 Nicotiana otophora
CATGGATCTCATCAAATCACTATTAAGGTTGGCGGCATTGTCGGTGATGATTGATTCCGGCACCCCGAACCGATAAAAAATATGATCCCTAACGATATCAGCAACGACCTTCTTAGTTATAGCCTTGTAAGATGCGGCTTCAACCCATTTTGTGAAATAGTCTATGGCCGCTAGAATGAACCTGTGCCTATTTGAGGCGGCGAGTTCGATTGGACCAATGGTATCCATCCCCCAAGAGGAGAAAGGCCAAGGTGCACTTGTTGCATTGAGTTCATTGGGTGGCACTCGTATCATATCAGCATGTACTTGGCATTGATGACACTTTTGGACATACCTGATGCAGTATGTTTCCATAGTCATCCAAAAATATCCTGCTCTTAATATCTTCTTAGCTAAGACAAAGACAATCATGTGCGGTCTGCAAGTTCCGGCATGTATCTCTTCGAGCAATTTGGATGCTTCCTTGGCATCGACACACCGTATCCCAGATCTGGAGTCCTTATGTATAGAATTCCTTAGCTTTGGAAGATGTGGTTGGATAATCTTCGGAGTGTACGTTTATGAGTATGATTTGCGTGCTCCGGGTACTCTCCTTTTACCAAATATTCTTTGATGTCATGGAACCATAGATTTCCATCCATTTCCTCTTCAACATGAGCACAATAAGCTGGCTGATTATGAATCCCTACTGGGATAGGATTGATTATATTCTTGTCTGGGTGTTGTATCATGGAAGATAAAGTGGCCAATGCATCTGCGAGCTCATTCTGGATTCTCGGAACATGTTTGAACTCTATTTTTGTGAATCTCTTCATCAACTCTTGTACATAGTACAAATATAGTAATATCTTGGTATTGTTTGTAGCCCATTCTCCTAGAACCTGATGTACCAAAAGGTCTGAATCTCCAATTACCAGCAATTCCTGAACGTTCATGTCGATGGCTAACCTGAGTCCTAAGATGCAGGCCTCATATTCTGCCATGTTGTTAGTACATGGAAACCTGAGTTTTGCGGATACTGGATAATGTTGACCCATTTCTGACACTAAAACTGCTCCAATACCTACTCCTTTGAAATTCACAGCCCCATCGAAAAACATTCTCCAACCATCATAAGCTTCGGTGATATCTTCTCCTACGAATGATACCTCTTCATCGGGAAAATACGTTTTCAGTGGTTCGTATTCTCCATCTGCAGGATTTTCTGCCAGATGATCCGCCAGTTCTTGCCCTTTGACCGCCTTGTGAGTTACATAGATGATGTCAAACTCACTCAGTAGTATCTACTATTTTGCTAATTTTCCCGTAGGCATGGGTTTCTGGAAGATGTATTTTAGCGGATCCATCCTTGATATGAGATATGTGGTGTGGGCACAAAAGTAGTGCCTCAACTTTTGAGCTATCCATGTCAAAGCGCAACAGGTGCGTTCCAGCAAAGAATACCATGCTTCGTAGGTGTGAACTTCTTACTCAGATAGCATATGGCCTGCTCCTTTCTTCCCGTCTCATCGTGTTGTCCCAAGACACAGCCGAAAGCCCCATCTAGTGTAGATAAATAGAGTAGAAGAGGTCTCCCAAGTTCCGGTGGGACCAGAACAGGTGGTTTGGATAAATATTCCTTGATCTTGTCAAAGGCTTTCTGGCACTCTTCAGTCCAACTTGTTGCAGCATCTTTCTTCAACATTTTGAAAATCGGTTCACAGATCACAGTTGATTGTGCTATGAAATGGCTGATGTAATTGAGACGCCCTAAGAAACTCATCACATCTTTCTTATTCTTCGGAAGTGGCGAATCTTGGATAGCCTTGACCTTTGACGGGTCTAGCTCAATTCCTCGGCAGCTAACGATGAACCCTAGCAGTTTTCCAGTAAGGACTCTGAAGGCACACTTTGCAAGATTCAGTTTCAGATTGTACCTTCGAAGACGATTAAGAATTTTCTTAAGTATGCTATATGATCTGTGCTTCTCCTGGATTTGATGATGACATCATCCACGTACACCTCTATTTCCCTGTGTATCATGTCATAAAAAATGGTTGTCATGGCCCTCATGTAAGTGGCTCCAGCATTCTTTAGGGCAAACGACATCATTTTGTAAAAATATACTCCCCATGGTGTAATAAAGGCTGTCTTTTCGGCATCCTCTTCATCCATCCAGATCTGATGATATCCCGCGAAGCAATCCACAAAGGATTGAAGTTCATGCTTGGCACAATTGTCAATCAGTATGTGTATATTGGGCAAAGGAAAATCATCTTTGGGACTTGCTCTATTTAAATCCCGATAGTCGACACACACTCTGACCTTCCCATCTTTCTTTGGAACCGACACAATGTTAGCCAACCAGGTCGGATATTCAACCACTCTCAGAACCTTGGCTTTGATTTGCTTGGTGACTTCCGCTTTTATTTTCAAACTCATATCTGGCTTGAACTTTCTAAGTTTCTGCTTTATCGGTGGACACATAGGGTCGGTAGGTAGTTTATGAGCCACTATGGACGTGCTCAAACCGGTCATATCACCGTAGGACCATGAAAAATATCCTCATACTCATTCAAAAACTGGATGTATTCTTGTTTCTCTGACGGCAATAGATGAATGCTTACACGCGTTTCCTTGACTATTTCGGAGTCTCCCAAATTAACTGTTTCAGTCTCATCCAAATTGGGTTTAGGCTTGTTTTTAATATTTTCCACTTCTCTGACAATTTCCTCGGGTATTACATCCTCTTCCAAATCCTCTGAATCATTATCCTTATGTTGCATTGTCTCATTACATGTCACCGTCGTAGGTTCATCAGGATAAGTAATAATAACGTTGTAGAGACAGAAAATGTAAAGGATAATAATAAATACTAAAAACAACAATTCATTGATAAAGATTTAAAACGTCAAACAAGTGTAGTTTGATGATTCGAGCAATTATTTCAAAACAAAATATGCTTAAAACAAAATACTGAAAATGTCTTAGATGCTCATAAAATTGCTTTTAATAATAAATGATGCTAATTGCCAGGCTACCCAGGAACTCGACGGGCCCTTGATGTTGTAGCAGTCCAGTTCTTGAGAACATCTCCCTTCTCCACGGTCTGAATAATAAGGCCTTCCTCCTCCTCCTCAACTATCGCACTGAAATCCATGTCTTCATCATCCAGAAACAAATTCCTTATGCCAGCTAAAACTTCATCTTCTTCGGACCCCCACATCATGTCGGCTTGATGAAATGACTGGTGCAAATGTGGTACTGGTTGTTCTACAGGGTAATAAGGACCATGCCATGATGGCGACCAATTCTGACACTCTTGCCAGGTGTATTCATACCCAAGCCCAAAAGTTGTGCCATGACGCTTTAGCTGTATCGGTTTGGTGATCCATTGGAGATTCTTGCCGAGACCCTTATCGGGTTCATACCCTGTCTATGACAGTATGCTTTTTATCTTATTGCTCCACCATTTGTCTTTATTAATTGCGTTGACGCACTCGATGCGATGGTATGTTTCTCTACCCAACTTCCTTTTATTCTCGACGACCGGAATAGTCTGATTAGTATAAATAGGATTACTATCGCCTCCATGGATAATCACTTCCTGATGGTTCCACTCAAACTTCACGGTCTGATATAGAGTAGAAGCTACGGCCCCAGCAACATGTATCCAAGGTCGTTCCAACAATAGGTTGTAGGTAGCAGATATATCCAACACTTGAAACTCAACATCAGACCAGGTTGGGCCCATCTGTAGGCTGAGGTTGGTCTCTCCAATTGTGGCCCTTTGAGACCCATCAAATGCTTTCACATTCATACTTTCTGCTTGTATTTCGTGCAGGCCTTTACCCAATCTTTTCAGAGTAGTTAGTGGACATATATTGAGACTCGAACTCCCGTCTATTAGGACTCTGGCAATGAATTTATCCTCAAACTGCACTATGATATGCAGTGCCCTGTTGTGACTTAGTCCTTCCGGTGGTAGCTTGTCTTCATGAAAAGTGATCTTGTGGCTTTCCAACACTTGCTCTACCATGTTGGCCATTTCTCCATTGGTGCTGTTATTGGGTACACAGGCTTCATTCAACACCTTCATCAGGGCATTCCTATGTGCCTCGGAGTTTTGCAACAGTGATAAAATAGATATTTGAGCAGGGGTTTTGTTTAGATGATCAACCACAAAATATTCTCTTGCTTGCACCTTTCTCTAAAGGTCACCCAAGTCAGTCTTAATGACAGACGGCTTAGATGCAGCTTCTTTGCTCGTTCCTCCCAAATGCTCGGGTATATAAACCTTACCGGTTCTGGTCATGCCTTACTCTGCACCTGTCTCTTCTATTTTTGCTTTTCCTTTCCTTCTTGCTTTTGCAACATAATCCCATAGTATAGCACTCATCCAAATTGGGTTTAGGCTTGTTTTTAAAATTTTTCACTTCTCTGACAATTTCCTCGGGTATTACATCCTCTTCCAAATCCTCTGAATCATTATCCTTATGTTGCATTGTCTCATTACATGTCACAGTCGTAGGTTCATCAGGATAAGTAATAATAATGTTGTAGAGAGAGAAAATGTAAAGGATAATAATAAATACTAAAAACAACAATTCATTGATAAAGATTTAAAATGTCAAACAAGTGTAGTTTGATGATTCGAGCAATTATTTCAAAACAAAATATGCTTAAAACAAAATACTGAAAATGTCTTAGATGCTCATAAAATTGCTTTTAAAAATAAATGATGCTAATTGCCAGGCTACCCAGGAACTCGACGGGCCCTTGATGGTGCAGCAGTCCAGTTCTTGAGAACATCTCCCTTCTCCACGGTCTGAATAATAAGGCCTTCCTCCTCCTCCTCAACTATCGCATTGAAATCCATGTCTTCATCATCCAGAAACAAATTCCTTATGCCAGCTAAAACTTCATCTTCTTCGGACCCCCACATCATGTCGGCTTGATGAAATGACTGGTGCAAATGTGGTACTGGTTGTTCTACAGGGTAATAAGGACCACGCCATGGTGGCGACCAATTCTGACACACTTGCCAGGTGTATTCATACCCAAGCCCAAAAGTTGTGCCATGACGCTTTAGCTATATCGGTTTGGTGATCCATTGGAGATTCTTCCCGAGACCCTTTTCGGGTTCATACCCTGTCTATGACAGTGTGCTTTCTATCTTATTGCTCCACCATTTGTCTTTCTTAATTGCATTGACGCACTCGATGCGATGGTATGTTTCTCCACCCAATTTCTTCTATTCTCGACGACCGAAATAGTCTGATTGGTATAAATGGGATTACGTTCGCCTCCATGGATAATCACCTCCTGATGGTTCCACTCAAACTTCACGGTCTGATGTAGAGTAGAAGCTACGGCCCCATCGACATGTATCCAAGGTCGTTCCAACAATAGGTTGTAGATATGTCCAACACTTGCAACTCAACATCAGACCAGGTTGGGCCCATCTGTAGGCTGAGGTTGGTCTCCCCAATTGTGGCCCTTTGAGACCCATCAAATGCTTTCATATTCATACTTTCTGCTTGTATTTCGTGCAGGCCTTTACCCAATCTTTTCAGAGTAGTTAGTGGACATATGTTGAGACTCGAACCCCCATCTATTAGGACTCTGGCAATGAATTTATCCTCAAACTGCACTATGATATGCAGTGCCCTGTTGTGACTTAGACCTTCCGGTGGTAGCTTGTCTTCATGAAAAGTGATCTTGTGGCTTTCCAATACTTGCCCTACCATGTTGGCCATTTCTCCATTGGTGATGTTATTGGGTACATAGGCTTCATTCAACACCTTCATCAGGGCATTCCTATGTGCCTCGGAGTTTTGCAACAGTGATAAAATAGATATTTGAGCAGGGGTTTTGTTTAGATGATCAACCACAAAATATTCTCTTGCTTGCACCTTTCTCTAAAGGTCACCCAAGTCAGTCTTAATGACAGACGGCTTAGATGCAGCTTCTTTGCTCGTTCCTCCCAAATGCTCGGGTATATAAACCTTACCGGTTCTGGTCATGCCTTACTCTGCACCTGTCTCTTCTATTTTTGCTTTTCCTTTCCTTCTTGCTTTTGCAACATAATCCCATAGTATAGCACTCATCCAAATTGGGTTTAGGCTTGTTTTTAAAATTTTTCACTTCTCTGACAATTTCCTCGGGTATTACATCCTCTTCCAAATCCTCTGAATCATTATCCTTATGTTGCATTGTCTCATTACATGTCACAGTCGTAGGTTCATCAGGATAAGTAATAATAATGTTGTAGAGAGAGAAAATGTAAAGGATAATAATAAATACTAAAAACAACAATTCATTGATAAAGATTTAAAATGTCAAACAAGTGTAGTTTGATGATTCGAGCAATTATTTCAAAACGCAATATGCTTAAAACAAAATACTGAAAATGTCTTAGATGCTCATAAAATTGCTTTTAAAAATAAATGATGCTAATTGCCAGGCTACCCAGGAACTCGACGGGCCCTTGATGGTGCAGCAGTCCAGTTCTTGAGAACATCTCCCTTCTCCACGGTCTGAATAATAAGGCCTTCCTCCTCCTCCTCAACTATCGCATTGAAATCCATGTCTTCATCATCCAGAAACAAATTCCTTATGCCAGCTAAAACTTCATCTTCTTCGGACCCCCACATCATGTCGGCTTGATGAAATGACTGGTGCAAATGTGGTACTGGTTGTTCTACAGGGTAATAAGGACCACGCCATGGTGGCGACCAATTCTGACACACTTGCCAGGTGTATTCATACCCAAGCCCAAAAGTTGTGCCATGACGCTTTAGCTATATCGGTTTGGTGATCCATTGGAGATTCTTCCCGAGACCCTTTTCGGGTTCATACCCTGTCTATGACAGTGTGCTTTCTATCTTATTGCTCCACCATTTGTCTTTCTTAATTGCATTGACGCACTCGATGCGATGGTATGTTTCTCCACCCAATTTCTTCTATTCTCGACGACCGAAATAGTCTGATTGGTATAAATGGGATTACGTTCGCCTCCATGGATAATCACCTCCTGATGGTTCCACTCAAACTTCACGGTCTGATGTAGAGTAGAAGCTACGGCCCCATCGACATGTATCCAAGGTCGTTCCAACAATAGGTTGTAGATATGTCCAACACTTGCAACTCAACATCAGACCAGGTTGGGCCCATCTGTAGGCTGAGGTTGGTCTCCCCAATTGTGGCCCTTTGAGACCCATCAAATGCTTTCACATTCATACTTTCTGCTTGTATTTCGTGCAGGCCTTTACCCAATCTTTTCAGAGTATTTAGTGGACATATGTTGAGACTCGAACCCCCGTCTATTAGGACTCTGGCAATGAATTTATCCTCAAACTGCACTATGATATGCAGTGCCCTGTTGTGACTTAGTCCTTCCGGTGGTAGCTTGTCTTCATGAAAAGTGATCTTGTGGCTTTCCAATACTTGCCCTACCATGTTGGCCATTTCTCCATTGGTGATGTTATTGGGTACATAGGCTTCATTCAACACCTTCATCAGGGCATTCCTATGTGCCTCGGAGTTTTGCAACAGTGATAAAATAGATATTTGAGCAGGGGTTTTGTTTAGATGATCAACCACAAAATATTCTCTTGCTTGCACCTTTCTCTAAAGGTCACCCAAGTCAGTCTTAATGACAGACGGCTTAGATGCAGCTTCTTTGCTCGTTCCTCCCAAATGCTCGGGTATATAAACCTTACCGGTTCTGGTCATGCCTTACTCTGCACCTGTCTCTTCTATTTTTGCTTTTCCTTTCCTTCTTGCTTTTGCAACATAATCCCATAGTATAGCACTCATCCAAATTGGGTTTAGGCTTGTTTTTAAAATTTTTCACTTCTCTGACAATTTCCTCGGGTATTACATCCTCTTCCAAATCCTCTGAATCATTATCCTTATGTTGCATTGTCTCATTACATGTCACAGTCGTAGGTTCATCAGGATAAGTAATAATAATGTTGTAGAGAGAGAAAATGTAAAGGATAATAATAAATACTAAAAACAACAATTCATTGATAAAGATTTAAAATGTCAAACAAGTGTAGTTTGATGATTCGAGCAATTATTTCAAAACAAAATATGCTTAAAACAAAATACTGAAAATGTCTTAGATGCTCATAAAATTGCTTTTAAAAATAAATGATGCTAATTGCCAGGCTACCCAGGAACTCGACGGGCCCTTGATGGTGCAGCAGTCCAGTTCTTGAGAACATCTCCCTTCTCCACGGTCTGAATAATAAGGCCTTCCTCCTCCTCCTCAACTATCGCATTGAAATCCATGTCTTCATCATCCAGAAACAAATTCCTTATGCCAGCTAAAACTTCATCTTCTTCGGACCCCCACATCATGTCGGCTTGATGAAATGACTGGTGCAAATGTGGTACTGGTTGTTCTACAGGGTAATAAGGACCACGCCATGGTGGCGACCAATTCTGACACACTTGCCAGGTGTATTCATACCCAAGCCCAAAAGTTGTGCCATGACGCTTTAGCTATATCGGTTTGGTGATCCATTGGAGATTCTTCCCGAGACCCTTTTCGGGTTCATACCCTGTCTATGACAGTGTGCTTTCTATCTTATTGCTCCACCATTTGTCTTTCTTAATTGCATTGACGCACTCGATGCGATGGTATGTTTCTCCACCCAATTTCTTCTATTCTCGACGACCGAAATAGTCTGATTGGTATAAATGGGATTACGTTCGCCTCCATGGATAATCACCTCCTGATGGTTCCACTCAAACTTCACGGTCTGATGTAGAGTAGAAGCTACGGCCCCATCGACATGTATCCAAGGTCGTTCCAACAATAGGTTGTAGATATGTCCAACACTTGCAACTCAACATCAGACCAGGTTGGGCCCATCTGTAGGCTGAGGTTGGTCTCCCCAATTGTGGCCCTTTGAGACCCATCAAATGCTTTCATATTCATACTTTCTGCTTGTATTTCGTGCAGGCCTTTACCCAATCTTTTCAGAGTATTTAGTGGACATATGTTGAGACTCGAACCCCCGTCTATTAGGACTCTGGCAATGAATTTATCCTCAAACTGCACTATGATATGCAGTGCCCTGTTGTGACTTAGTCCTTCCGGTGGTAGCTTGTCTTCATGAAAAGTGATCTTGTGGCTTTCCAACACTTGCCTTACCATGTTGGCCATTTCTCCATTGGTGATGTTATTGGGTACATAGGCTTTATTCAACACCTTCATCAGGGCATTCCTATGTGCCTCGGAGTTTTGCAACAGTGATAAAATAGATATTTGAGCAGGGGTTTTGTTTAGATGATCAACCACAAAATATTCTCTTGCTTGCACCTTTCTCTAAAGGTCACCCAAGTCAGTCTTAATGACAGACGGCTTAGATGCAGCTTCTTTGCTCATTCCTCCCAAATGCTCGAGTATATAAACCTTACCGGTTCTGGTCATGCCTTACTCTGCACCTGTCTCTTCTATTTTTGCTTTTCCTTTCCTTCTTGCTTTCGCAACATAATACCATAGTATAACATTTTACTTATAAGACGGCGTAGGTGCTACCATCACGGTGAAGGGTGTTGTTACTTCAACCTCAAATGGAGTTGGTGCGGCTACCTCAACTTCAATTGGTGCCTGAGTTTGTACAACTATAGGTGTGAGAGTGACTGGAGATGTTTTAGGATTATACCCTTCTCGAATGAGTCCAATTGACCCTTCTGAGTCCCATTCTTCATCAGTCTCTATCACGTTTACCCGTTAACCTCTGTGATCCGGGAGAGGATTATTACGGACATTGGGTGTAGCCTCCTTTTCCTGTATGACTTTGGTGTCAATTAATGTCTGAATCTTATCCTTCAAAGTACGACACTCATCAATAGTATGACCCTTCATGCCTGAGTGATAGACACATATCTTATTTGGGTTAATCCACTGGGAAGTGTTTTCCATAGCAACAACGGGAATGGGAGTGACATAACCGGCAGCCTTTAGCCTCTCGTATAGTTGGTCTATGTGTTCAGAAATTGGAGTGTATTGTCTGGGTGTTCTGCGGTCGAAATTTGGTCTTGGTTTTTGGTAATTTTGGCGGGCTGGGGGTGAGTGGTAGTATGCTAGTTGGGTGTTATAGGTATGGTAAGTGGCGGCAGGTTGTTGGTATCTGGGAGGTGAAGGCTTATATGTAGGTGGAGGTGTTTGGTATGTGAGAGCAGTCTTTGAACCTTAGACTACCATTACTGAACCCACTTATTTCTTCTTGGCGATACCTCCTAACTGCAAAGCTTTATTTGTGGCTTGGAGTGCTTCAAAGTTTGTTACCATTCCGCTTTTGATCCTTTCTTCTATTCTTTCTCCCAACTTGATGATGTCAGAAAATTTATGGTTTTCAATAACAATCAATCTTTCGTAGTATTGCGGGTCCTGAGCTCTGACGAAGAACTTATTCATCTGTTCTTCTTCAAGTGCTGGCCTTACTTTTGCGGCTTCAAACCTCCACTGAGTAGCATACTCGCGGAAAGTTTTCGTTGGTTTCTTCTTGAGATTCTGAATGTAGAAAACATCTAGTGCATTTTTTGTGTTAATCCTAAACCGATCTATGAAATCCGACGCCATGCTCACCCAATTAACCCACTTCTGTGGGTTCTGACTGATGTACCAAGACAAGGCATCTCCAGTGAGGCTCCTCATGAACAACTTCATACAGATTCGTTCGTCTTGCCAACCCCTACAAATTTGTCACAATACGTTCTCAAATGCACCTTTGGATTACCAGTTTAGTTGAACATTACGAACTTAGGAGGTTTGTAACCCTCTAGCAATTCTACATCTGGCTGAATACACAAATCCTCATAATTCAAACCCTCAATACCTTTGCCACCTTCGACACTCTGAACTCTGCCAGTAAGCTTCTTGAGTTCTTTCGAGATGTTCTTGATAAGCAGGTCCTTCTCGATGGATTCAGGTATATATAGGGTCTGTTGTGGGGTATGGGGTAAAGTTTTCACATATATGGGATTGCTTTGATAGACTCCGGGAATCTGGACATAATGGTGGTCATTGGTTGAGTTTTGGGGATCAGGGGTAGGCTGTGGTGCGTTTTGAGGAGTGTTATAAGTGGTGGTTTGTGGATATTGAGTCGGATGGTGATGGTATTGTGGAGGGGTAGGCACTGGTGGAGGATTATGGTTTTGAGGCGCGGAAGGATTTTGCGGATTTTGGTTTTGTGTGTTTTGGGAAGGTACCGGGTTTTGGGCGTTTGTGTTTTGTTGGTTGATGTCGGGGACGTTTAGGGTGAGGGAAAGGTTTGCCAAGTTCCGGACCTGCTCAAGTTCCCCTTGTAGCTCCAATATTTTCTGTTCCAGACGTAAGACCAAATCATTCGGTGCTGGCGTACTCCGGCCATCTGAAGTTTCAATGTTCTCTGCGTGGGTAGCATTGTCTTTTCTAATACCACTCATATCATCCATTTTCGCTTTTCCTTTATTCTTGGGATCATTTGGTGGAAGAGGAGTGGAGGACCTCTGGATCTAGTGTGATATGCTGACGATGCCAGTATGCACGAACTAACCTTGGGCAATGGGAATAAACAAAAGAAAAAAAGAAAAACAAAGGTAACCAAGTCAGTAAGGAGTATTAAAAGAATGTTTGCGACATTGAACATGTGTTGCAGAATTAATAAATTCGCGTCCTAATTTGAGGGACCTCATTGTGCCCAAGGTAGGCCTAAGCGACACATAGACTTGGATACAATTGATGCCAATAATTGCATTATTTCATTAATGCGAAAATGAGTCAGATCTTTACTAAAACGACAATAATGAGAAAGTCACTAATGGCATTTGCCTTATTACAATCAAAATAGTTGAACGAATCTAGAAAGAAATAAAGACATTGTTTCCTAATCTATTTGGCCCCAGAAGGACCTTCTCCTTGCTTGGCCTTCTTGGATCCGTCGATCAGGTTCCCTAGGTCGCGCATATCCAATAGTAAGTAAGCCCTTGCTAGATGCCCTCCTTCATTGCCTTCCGTGTTCTGACAATCCGAGGGTCTCTTTCTCATCTTTCCCTCAAGTTCCATTAGCCCTTGCTCCAAATATTCCAATCTCTCTGTTGATTTAGTAGCAATTTATCTCCATTCGTCGATAGTTTCCATATCCACTTTGTGTTGTTCCAAATGCCTAGCTTTAGAATCGGAGACCCTCTTGCACAACATCCTATACTTGACTTGTGCTTCAGTAGTGTCATCTATAACCCTATTTTTCAGATTAATTCCTGGCTTGACATCCCCCGTTATATCATCTACTAACCATGATGGATAGAAGTACACATGGCCGGCATGATACCTGTCTGGCTCGATAGTATCTTTCTCCACAATGACCTTTTGATTCCACATATCCTGTGCCTCGAACTTGAACAAAATGATGTTTCCTTTAAAATCTGCTTTGTATTGGACCATGTTGGAAACCCGAGGTATAACTTATTTTCTTCCCGCTTGTCTCATTACCCTTATAGGAGCATAATGATAGATCCCTCTTAACCCGATCATCACTAGATGAGTAGTTTCTCTTGATATGATGATGAACTCATTGCTTGGGAACCATTCAAACATCCAATGTACCTTTTCATCAGTCAGATTGCTAAAGAAACGCACCCAGCTCACAACACTTCTAGGTTGCACAAACCTATTTGGGATAAATGTCATTCTCTTTGGATGATGGTAAGCTATGTAGTCATTCAATGGTCGTCGCAGAAGCTCTTGGCGATATTTACCTCTCTGGAAATGTTCTAATAACCAAACCTGCAGCAACAAATTACAGCCCTCAAAATGTCCATACCCCTGCTTGCATCGATCTAAAGCGCGATACATTTCGGCCAAGATCACGGGGATGATAGTGTAAGTTTGTCCCTCGATTCCTTCCATTAGAATACTAGTGACCATGGCTAAAAGAGCGTGGATCCTACCCCCTTTCTTCGAAAATATCAGCAATCCCAAGAAACAGACAATGAACACAAAAACTCGGCGATGCGTCCAACCCAAGGAATGACTCCCCCTTTCATCGAAAATATCAGCAAGTTCATCATGATGAAGGCGATATGACTTGCTATGCCCATAACATTAGTAAATGAATTCAAATGGGATGTATGACTTCTTTAGACAGAGTAACTCATCTTTTTTCTTGAAACCCAACATTTTAAAAAATCTGCGGCGAGTGCGATTTTTTGGTACTAATAAACCCGGACTATCCCATGGCAGCTTAGCGAAGTCTCCTATTTCCTCTAAGAGAGGAGTCATTTCTATGTCACCAAAGCAGAAGACAACTCTTTTCTCATCCCAAAACATAGTGGCGGCCTCAATCAATGCCCTATTTGGCCGAATGTCCAATAAGGAAGGTAAATTACCAATGACCCTTTTCACATGATTCTTGTCACTATGTGAGAGGTTCTTCCACCGATCAAGCAGCAAAGGAGGGATGTTTTGAACCATGCAGAACCAGGGGACTTCGTGCTTCATTTTCTGCAAACAATTAGAGTTAGCCCTTTCCCCCTCCGGATCTAACTATTTACATATTAATGATCAACATACCGGCATGTTTTCTCCAAGTAATTCACATAACGTGATGGTGTCCATTGGGATTATGAAAATCCCGCCGTACTTTGGACAAGGCTTATCTTAGTGGATTATCACGTGGACAACGTTATAGCCCGTACTAGGTTTGAAATGATGCATGCACAGTTGATATTGGAGTGAGGTTTCTAGAAGGGTCTAGACCGGTACTCTCAAGTGGACAACTTGAGAGGGAAAGGCACGGGACCGTCGATTGCACCGCTGATCGACTAGTTTACCGCAAGTAAGTCTTTCCAATTTAAAAGGGTAATTTTGGAAGAGCACGGACACTCATCAAGTGACGCTATGTTATTAATCGGGCACGAGTAGAATATGGTGTGGAACATGCTTTATGAAAAGATAATAACACGTTGCCAAGTATTTGCATGATAAATATGTAAAAGCAATAAATACAGTATTAAGGTAAAACATGAAAGATGTAAAAAGAAAGACAAAGAAAGAAGTTAGTTCATGGAATATAAGGAATGCAATAAAGTGAGCAAGGGAGTAGGGTGGGAGAGACATGATGTAGCAATCTTTAAACAAATGAAGAGCAATTTAGAGCAAATAAAGGTGAATAGGAAAGGGATATGCATGTTATAACCAATTTAAGCAAAGGAAGGTGGAGCAGGGAAGGGATGTGCATATTACAACGAATTTAAATAATTAAAAGGAAAATTGGAGAAGGATGTGCATGTAGTAGCAAATAAAAACGGAAAAGAGAAGCACGTTTATATCAAAGAAGACTAATCCATATAAGCCAAATTCGCTATGGTAAGAGCCTAAGTGTAAATCCCCGGCAGAGTCGCCATGCTATCGCGCCCTTTTTTTTCTCGCGAAAAGCGGGCTTCGACATGTGATAACTCTTTTAAGGAGGTATTAAAAGAGGAGAATCGCTACCTAATGATTTTTAAGGTGCGTTAGGGCACCTATTTGCAAATGACTCTGGTTTAACTGGTCAACGCCACCAAAGATTGGGTAAGGGCTCAAGTTACCTCAAAGATAAGGTGTTAGGCACTCCTCGAGGTCCACAACTGTGGGCCTCGGCCGAATTTAAATTATATGGATTAGTCTATGTGATCAAGTAAGCAAAGAGAGTACAAAATCTAAGAATTTTATTACAAAGAGATCTTCAATAGGGAGGTACAACTATTTTTTTTCATTCTAATAGAAAAGAAAGGAAGGGGGGGTCCTAAGTTTTTTAGCCTAAAGGATCTCCCAGTACAACATAAATAATATTTCGTAACTCCCTTGAGATAGGGTGTTACTCATATTATCCAGCGG
>AWOL01S0043615.1:8894-22841 GCA_000715115.1 Nicotiana otophora
CGTGGTAGGGGCAGAGATGCAGCCCGTACCGCAGTTGGGACAGTACCTACAGATCCACCAGTTGTCCCAGATCAGGACCAGATTCCAGTTGTTGATGCACCAGCTCAGGCACCACTTGTGCCTATTGTGATTCTAGGCCTTCAAGAGGCCCTATCTCAGATTATGATAGCTTGTACTGGCCTTGCTCAGGCGGTCTCTATCTCGATGGTCGCAACCACTTCTCAGGCCGGGGGAGGCACAGGCACTCAGACTCCCGTTGCTCTCATACCCGAGCAGGTTGTTCAGGGACTCTAGACATCGGGGGCACCACCACCCAAGCCGGTTGCAGTTTCTCAGGATTATGTGGTTCCTGCTATGCCTGAGGATGATCAACATAGGTTGGAGAGGTTTGGGAGACTCCAGCCACCACCTTTCAGTGGCACAGAGAGAGAGGATGCTCAGGACTTCTTGGACATGTCAAAGGATACTCCGTATAGCTGGTATTCTGGAGACTTGTGGTGTCTCATTCACTACTTTTCAGTTTTCTGGGGCTGCACTCAGCTGGTGGGAGACTTATGAGAGGCGTAGGCCTGTCGGCGCAGCACCCCTTACTTGGCAGCAGTTCTCTGTGGTCTTTTTGGAGAAGTTCGTGCCTCGATCCCGCAGAGAAGAGCTGTGCAGACAGTTTGAGCGGCTTCGCCAGGGTGATATATCTGTGACACAATATGAGATACGGTTCTCTGACTTGGCCCGTCATGCTATCTGTTTGGTTCCCACGGACAGGGAGAGGATCATGAGGTTTATTGATGGTCTCACTTTTCAGCTACAGTTGCTTATGACCAGAGAGAGGGTGTCTGGTGCTACCTTTTATGAGGTTATCGACATTGCTCGGCAGATTGAGATGATTCACGGTCAGGAGAGGGTTGAGAGGGAGGTCAAGAAGCCTCGTGGTCAGGGTGGATTCAGCGGTGCTCCTTTTGGGGGTCAGTTCCAGCACAGTAGAGGTCGTTATTTCAGACAGGCTCAGTCAGCTAGGCTATTTCACCGTGGTGCATTATCTAGCCAAAGTTCTCACAGTTCTCATCAGGGCCACTCATCACTTAGTTCCCTTCCAGCTCATAGTTCGTCCCGTGCTCCACCTGTTCAGGGCTTTTCTATGCCAGGTTCTTCTACCAGTTATCCCGGTGCTAGGGGTTCCCTTCAGTTCCCGCCACCAGTACCAGGGAGTTGTTTTGAGTGTGGGGAGTTTGGGCATATGTGGAGGCATTGTCCTCACCGTCATGGAGGTCTATCTCATCAGAGGAGTCAGCCTCTGACTTCAGCACCAGTTACCTCACCATCCGCCCAGTCAGCTCGGGGTAGTGGTCAGTCAGCTAGGGGTCGCCCTAGAGGGGGAGGTAGATCAAGGGGTGGCCAGGCCTGTTTTGATGCCCTCCCTACCATACTAGATGCTATTGCTTCAGATATTGTGATTACAGGTATTGTCTCAGTTTGTCACAGAGATGCCTCCGTATTATTTGACCCTTGTTCCACGAATTCATATATTTCCTTGTATTTTGCCCATTTTCTGGATATGCCCCGTGATTCTTTAGTTTCATTTGTTCATGTATCTACTCTTGTGGGCGATACTATTGTTGTGGACCGCGTATATCGATCATGTGTGGTGACTATTGGGGGTCTGGAGACCCAAGTGGACCTTTTGTTGCTCAGTATGGTTGACTTTGATGTGATATTGCGTATGGATTGGTTATCTCCATGTCATGTTGTTCTAGATTGTCACGCTAAGACAGTGACGTTAGCTATGCCAGGATTTTCGAGGGTTGAGTGGAGCGGTTCTTTAGATTATGTACCAAGTAGGGTGATTTCATATTTGAAGGCTTAGTGTATGGTTAAGAAGGGCTGCCTATCTTATTTGGCATTTGTGAGGGATGTTAGTGCAGAGACTCCTACCATTGATTCTGTTCCGGTGGTACGTGATTTTCTGGATATGTTTCCTGCAGACCTGTCGGGCATGTCGCCTGACAGGGATATTGACTTTGGTATTGATTTGGTGCCGGTCACTCAGTGCATTTCTATTCCACCATATCGTATGGCACCGACGGAGTTGAAAGAATTGAAAGAACAGCTTCAGGAACTCCTTAATAAGGGGTTTGTTAGGCCTAGTGTGTCACCTTGGGGTGCACCAGTTCTATTTGTAAGGAAAAGGGAAGGTTCCATGAGAATGTGCATTGATTACAGGTAGTTGAACAAGGTTACAGTCAAGAACAAGTAACATTTGCCTCGTATTGATGATTTATTTGACCAGCTTCAGGGAGCGAGTGTGTTCTCCAAGATTGATTTGAGGTCTGGTTATCACCAGCTGAAGATTCGGGATTCGGATATTCTTAAGACAGCTTTCAGGACACGATATGGCCATTATGAGTTCTTAGTGATGTCTTTTGGGCTGACCAATGCCCCAGCATCGTTCATGCATTTAATGAACAGTGTATTCCAGCCCTATTTGGATTCATTCGTGGTTGTATTCATTGATGACATCCTGGTGTACTCTCGTAGCGAGGAAGAGCACGCTCAGCATTTGAGTATTGTATTACAGAGATTGAGTGAGGAGAAGCTTTATGCAAAGTTTTCTAAGTATGAGTTTTGGCTCAGTTCGGTGGCATTCTTGGGACATATGGTGTACAGTGAGGGTATTCAGGTTGATCCGAAGAAGATAGAGGCGGTTCAGATTTGGCCCAGACCATCCTCAACTATTGAGATTCGAAGCTTTCTCAGTTTGGCTGGTTATTACCATCAGCTCGTTCAGGGTTTCTCGTCTATCGCATCGCCCTTGACCAAATTGACCCAAAAGGGTGCTCCATTCAGGTGGTCGGACGAGTGTGAGGAGAGCTTTTAGAAGCTCAAGACTTCCTTGACCACAACTCCAGTGTTAGTTCTTCCATCAGCTTCAGGTTCTTACACTGTATATTGTGATGCCTCGAGGATAAGCATTGGATGTGTTCTTATGTAGGAGGCTAGGGTGATTGCCTACTCCTCGCGCCAGTTGAAAACCCATGAGAAGAACTATCATGTCCATGATCTTGAGTTAGCAGCCATTGTTCACGCCTTGAAGATTTGGCGTCATTATTTGTATGGGGTTCATTGTGAGATCTATACTGATCATCGGAGTTTGCAGTATCTGTTGAAATAGAAGGATCTTAATTTGCATCAGCGGAGATGGTTGGAGCTTCTTAAGGACTATGATATCACTATTATGTACCATCCAGGAAGGCCAATATGGTGGATGATGCTTTGATTCGTCGGGCAAAGAGTTTGGGGAGTTTAGCATATCTTCCAACAGCAGAGAGACCTTTGGCATTGGATGTTCAGGCCTTAGCGGACCAGCTTGTGAGATTGGATATTTCGGAGCCTAGTCCGGTATTGGCTTGGGTGGTCTCCAGGTCTTCTCTTTATGACCGTATCAGGGAGCTTCAGTATGATGACCCCTACTTACTCATTCTTTAGGACAGGGTTCGGAGAGGTGATGCTAGGAATCTGACTATTGGCAGTGACGGTGTGTTAAGGATGCAGGGCCGGATATGTGTGCCTAATGTAGATGGACTTTGGGAGTTGATTCTTGAGGAGGCCCACAGCTCGCGATACTCCATCCAACTGGGTGCCGCGAAGATGTACCAGGATTTGAGGCAGCACTATTGGTGGAGGCGGATGAAGAAGGATATAGTTGGGGTTTGTGGCTCGGTGTCTCAACTGTCAGCAGGTTAAGTATGAGCATCAGAGGCCGGGTAGCTTGCTTCGGAAGTTAGAGATACTAGAGTGGAAGTGGGATCGGATCACCAAGGACTTCGTAGTTAGGCTTTCACGGACTTCGAGGAAGTTCGATGCTATTTGGGTTATTGTGGATCGGCTGACCAAGTCCGCGCACTTCGTTCCTATTGGTACTACTTATACTTCAGAGCGGTTGGCTGAGATTTATATTCGAGAGATTGTTCGCCTGCATGGTGTCCCAGTTTCCATCATTTCAGATAAAGGTACTTAGTTTACATCGCAGTTTTGGATGGCCGTGCAGTGAGAGTTGGGTACTCAGGTTGAGTTGAGCACAACGTTTCACCCTCATACGGACGGGAAGTCCGAGCGCACTATTCAGATATTGGAGGGCATGTTGCATGCTTGTGTCATTGACTTTGGGGGTTCATGGGACCAGTTTCTGCCACTCGTGGAGTTTGCATATAATAATAGTTATCAGTCAAGTATTCAGATAGCTCCGTACAAGGCTTTATATGGGAGGAGGTGTAGATCTCCGGTAGGATGGTTTGAGCCAGTGAGGCTAGGCTCTTAGGTACAGACTTGGTCCAGGATACATTAGATAAGGTGAAATTGATTCGAGAGCGGCTTCGTACGGCGTAGTCTAGGCAGAAGAGATACGCGGATAGAAAGGTCAGTTATGTGTCTTATATGGTTGGGGAGAAGGTTTTGCTGAAGGTATCACCCATGAAGGGTGTTATGAGGTTTGGGAAGAGGGGCTAGTTGAGCCCCCGATTCATTGGGTCTTTTGAGGTGCTTCAGAGGATAGGGGAGGTGGCTTATAAGCTTGCCTTGCTACCCATCTTGTCGAGTGTGCATCCAATGTTTCATGTTTCCATGCTCTAGAAATATATTGGTGATCCGTCCCATGTTTTGGAATTCAGCACGGTTTAGTTGGAGGGTGATATGACTTATGATGTGGAGCCGGTGGCCATTTTGGATCGGGAGCTTCGGAAGTTAAGGTCAAAGGATATAGCTTTGGTGAAGTTGCAGTGGAGAGGTTAGCCTGCGGACGAGGCCACCTGGGAGACCAAGCGGGAGATGCGGAGTAGATATCCACGCCTATTCGAGACTCCAGGTATGTTTCTAGACCCGTTCGAGGACGAACGATTGTTTAAGAGGGGGGATGTAACGACCTGGCCGGCCATTTCGAGAGTTATAGACTTGTTTCCCCTATTTCTACTTCTTTATGTGTTATTTAGCTGTATTGTGTTGTATCGGGTTGGTTGGTTCAAGTCCGGAGTGGTTTCGGAGTGGAATGAGACACTTAGTCTCTAAAGTAGAAGCTTAAGTTGGAAAAATAAGTCAACCGGATGTTGACCTATGTGTAAACGACCTCGTATTTGAATTTTAATGGTTCCATTAGCTTCGTTAGGTGATTTTGGACTAAGGAGTGCGTCCGAAATATGATTTGGAGGTCCGTAGTAAAATTAGGCTTGAATTGGCGAAATTGGAAATTTGGCAATTTTTGGTCGGCAGTGAAAAATTTGATATCGGGATCGGAATGGAATTTCGGAAGTTGGAGTAGGTTCGTAGTGTCATTTGTGACGTGTGTACGAAATTTGAGGTCATTCGTACGTGCTTTGGTTGGTTTCGGCATCAGTTGTCGAATTTGGAAGTTTTAGAAGTTCTTAGGCTTGAATCCGAGGGTAATTTGGTGTTTCGATGTTTTTTTGAGTGATTCGAAGGTCCGACTAAGTTTGTATGTTGATATATGAATTGTTGGTATTTTTGGTTGAGGTCCTGAGGACCTTGGGGTGATTCCAGGTGGTTAACGGATTTGTCAAAGCTGGAAAATGCAGTTGAAGTTGCTGCTATTGTTATTTCCGCAACTGCGGAAAGGGAGTCGCATGTGCGGGGCTGCTGGTGCGCATGGGGGATCATAGGTGCGGGAAGTGCCGGCCTAGACAAGATGCGCAGGTGCGAGAAGGCTATCGCATCTGCGAGCCCGCAGGTGTGAGACCTTGGGCGCAGATGCGGAAGGAAGGAAGAGGGTTGGCTTCGCAGATGCGGAAGGAAGGAAGAGGGTTGGCTTCGCAGATGCGGCGTGTCACGTGCAGGTGCAACAGGTTGGCCGCAGATGCGGAACCTGGGCTCATAAGTGAGTTCCGCACCTGCGATGGATTTTTTTGCAGGTGCGGTTGCGCAGAATCGAGAAATGGTCTGCATGTGCGAAAAAGCCTGGGCAGAAACCATAAATAGAACCCTTCGCGAATTTGGTTCATTGCCACCATTTTCGAGTCGGTTTTTGGAGCTTTTGGAGTGATGTTTGAAAGGTGATTCAATGGCTATCAGTGAGGTAAGTTTCTTGAGCCCTAATACTCATATATATGGTTATTTCCCGTTGTTTAGTCATGTAATTAGTGAAAATGGGGGGTTAGGGCTTGGGATTTTTAAGAGTTTAATTTAAGGATTTGAGGGACCAATTGATGTCGGATTTGGATAAATTTCATATGTACGGACTCGTGAGTGAATGGGCTTTCTAGTTTTGTAAATTTTGTCGGATTTCGAGACGTGGGCTTGGGGACCGGGTGTGAGCCAATTTCGGGTTTGGGGATAATTTGATAGTTTTTCTTGTGGAATTCATTCCATTAGCGTATATTGATGGTATTGTAGTAATTGTGAATAGATTCAGAGCATTTGGAGGCCGCGTCGAGAGGCAAGAGCATTGCGGGGTAGAGATTCGACCGGTTTGAGGTAAGTAACGATTGTAAATCTAGTCCTGAGGATATGAAACCCCGGATTTAGTATCATTCTACTATTTTAAGCTTACGCACATGCTAGGTAATGGGCATGTGGGCGTGCACTGTTGGAGATTGTGACTTGGTTCGTCCCATAGCAACTGTAAAGTTGCATATTTTGTTGAAACTATATGATACTTATATGTTTTAGAAAGAGTTTCTGTAAATTGGGCTAAATGCCATGTTTGGGCCTTGTGCCAGTGCTGGTTAGACCCTTAGGGGCATTTTCTTACTATCCTATCACTGTTTTCGATTTAAAATCTATACTCAGTCATGGTAATACCTGTTTACTGCATAACTCAATTTTTCTTACTCTATTTTGATGCATATAAATAATGTTTTGGGCTGAGTACCCTGTTTGTTTTACTGAAATGCCCGAGTGGCTTGAGAGGTTTATGACTGAGTGAGGCCGAGGGCCTGATTTGTGAGGATATTTATAGGATCGGGTTGCACGCCGCAGCATGTTTGATGTAGGCTGGGGGCTTGAGTGATTTATGCCATGATTTGGCTTGATATAGCGTTTGGGCTGAAGGAGCCACTCTGGAGTCTGTACACACACCCAGTGAGCGCAGGTACCTACTGAGTGCGAGTAACGAGTGCCGAGTGCTGAATGACTGGGAGGCATGAGTGATTGTGAGGTATGTCCGAGTGGCAAGAGCGATTGTGAGGTATGCCTGAGTGGCACGAGTTACTGTGAGGTTTGCCCGAGGGGCTGTATATGAGTGATGTTTTGCCCGAGGGGATGTTTATGATTTCATCATTCCTGCTCACCTTTGCATTTTATTTTCCTCTGTTTGAAAACCGTTGAAAAACATCCTTAAATTATTTTACTGGAACTGGGTTTAAACGAGATGTTTTGATTCAAATCCTGATTTTAAAAGCATGTGGTATTTTATTGAGATTTCATGATATCAACGTTATATGCTTTATTGCTCGTCACTACTGCTCAGTCTTTATTTATTGTTGTTACTTACTGAGTTGGTGTACTCACATTACTCCATGCACCTTATGTGCAGATCCAGGTGTAGCTGGACACGATAACGGTTGTTGATTATTCTGGTTGCAGATTTTCTCGGAGATAGCAAGGTAGCTGCTTGGCGATCGCAGCCCCTAATCTCCTCCCTCTTATCTTCCTTTAATTGTATTTAGCTATTTTTTCTGGCTGAGTTAGCCTCGATATTGTTAGACATATTGTAGTAGATCCTCAAGACTAGTGACACCCCGATGTCGGGTTTTTCTTTTCCGCACATTTATTTTGATTTGAACTCATTTACAAAGATTTTTAAGCTAAATAGCCTTGGAATTATCCTTGAAATGAAAAAAATATCGGTTTGTTTTGGAATGAGTCGGCTTGCCTAGTACCACGATAGGCATCATCACGACATGTTAGATCTTTGGGTCATGACAAGTACATTCTCTACGTGTTAGAGAAAATTGAGCTGAGACTCGTATTAAAAATCATGCTTGGACATATGTTGTTACTATTGGTACCCATTGGGGTCATTTTCCTTGGTTGAATTATATGTTCAAATTGTAATTTCACACTCAGTCATGTTCATTCATTTCATATCATATCTCAGTATCTGTTGCTATTTATTGGTGCATCATATTATCATTTTGAGGCTGATTATCATGACATCTTGATCCCGAAAGACTGGAGAGGTTGATGATTGAGTGAGGCCGAGGGCCTAATTGTGAGGATAATTATGGGATCTGGCTGCACGCCGCAACATGTTTTATTGTTATATGCCATGATTGGCTTGATATAGAGCTTGGGTTAAAGGATCCCCTCCAGAGTCTATACACACCCCCAGTGAGCGCAGGTACCTACTGAGTGCGAGTGCCGAGTGCTGAGTGACTGTGAGGAATGAGTGATTATGAGGAAAGAGTGACTGTGAGGTTGGAGTAAGTAGGAGGACTGAGTGATTGTTACTCTGAGAGGATGCATTGATTGCATTATTTGCTGCATTTCAGCTGTCACATATCACTATTTTTGGGAATTTCGGAAAAATATTATTTTATGTTTCAATCAAATTTGATATGAAATTTCTGTGGAATTTTAAATGATGAACTTGAGAGCATGCCTACCCTTTTTGTGTTGGAAAGTACTGTATTTGGACTTAGTTGAGAAGCTCGTCACTACTTTCAGTTCTTTATTTATTATTGTTACTTACTGAGTTAGTTTTACTCATACTACACCCTGCACTTCGTGTGCAGATCCAGGTGATCCCGGATACAATAGGTATTGATTCTTTCACACAGTAAATTTTCTGGAGATTTAGAGGTAGCTGCCATGTTTCGCAGACCTTGTCTCTCCTTCCCTGTCCTTTTGTTTATTGTATTTGGTCTCAGATTATTATAGACCATGTTTTCCAGACTTGTAATGTGTAGATGCTCGTGTACTCAGTGACACCAGGTTTTGGGAGTGTTTGTATCGGAATTTTCTAGATTTTGGTATTGTATTAAACATTATGCTTTCAAACTTAAAGGAAATTGTGGGTTATTGATGTTTTCAGCTTGCCTAGTACTGAGATAGGCGCCATCACGACATGTTAGGATTTTGGGTCATGACAAATGTGCTTTGTCCTATCTCCTTTTATGAATCATCCCTTCAATTGGGCTATGCATGCTACATTGTCTTCATACAAAATTGTGGGTAGTTTGTCACACTTCAAACCTCATTTGTCTCTAACAAGATGTATTATAGACCTCAACCATACACATTCTCGACTTGCTTCATGAATATCAATTATCTCAGCATGATTAGATGAAGTAGCCACGATTAATTGCTTAGTCGATCGCCAAGATATGGCAGTGACTCCACATGTAAACACATAGCCTGTTTGAGATCGAGCCTTGTGTGGGTCAGATAACTACCCATCATTGGCATAACCAACAAGATCAGGATTGCAATCATTGCCATAAAATAAGCTCATATCGGTAGTCCCTTTTAGATACTTTATGTATTTGATTCCATTCCAATATCTCCTTGTATGAGCAGAGCTATATCTTGCTAAAACATTAACTGAAAAAGTTATGTCAGGCCTTGTAGTGTTAGCAAGATACATTAGTGCACCAATTGCACTAAGATATGGTACTTCAGAACCAAGAAGCTCTTCATTATTTTCATGAGGTCGGAATGGATCTTTATTTATAGCGAGTGATCTCACAACTATCGGGGTACTCAATGGATGTGCTTTATTCATATAGAATCGCTTTAAAATCGTTTTAGTGTATGCTGATTGATGGACAAAAATTCTCTTTTTTCATATACTCAATTTGTAGACCAAGACAAATTTTTGTCTTTCCAAGATCTTTCATTTCAAGTTCTTTCTTTAAGTAGTCTACTGCTTTAGGAAGCTCCCCAGGAGTTCCAATGATATTTAAATCATAAACATACACATCGATTATAACAAATTCAGATCCAGATCATTTTATAAAGACACAAGGACAAATTGAATAATTCTTGTACCCTTCTTTCAACAGGTACTCACTCAGGCGATTATACCACATGCTCCCTGATTGTTTCAATCCATATAAGGATTTTTGAAGCTTTATTTAATAAATTTCTTAGACACCTTAATATGCTTCAAAATAATTTAAATCCTTCAATGATTTCCATTATATGCATATCAAGTTTTTCATGTTTTGCCAGATTAAAACCTAAAATGACTACATCCACCACAGGAGAACATGTCTATATATAATCAATGCCAGGATATTTATAAATCTTCTTGTGACACAAGTCGTCTTTATGTCTATCGACTTGACCTTTTTTTCACACAAGAACACATTTATATCTCCACTGGCTTTATACTTTCAGGTGTTGGGACTATCCATCCAACTTCATATTTTTCAGGTGAAATCAATTTTTATTGCGTATTTTTCATTTGGCCAATCATTTATCTGTCCAAATTTCATGACGGATTGAGCTCAAGATCCTCGTCAATATTAATAATATTGAGCGCTATATTATATTAACAATATCGTCGACGATCTTTTTATATCGGTTCTATTGTTACCCAATAAATATATAACTTATTGAGATCTCATTATTTTCAGGTACCTGAGCCTCTCCCATGAGGTATTATAAAGTGTTAAGTCGTGGTGCTCTTCTAGAGCACTTGCCTCCTTATTATGACCATCTTGAACATTTGCTCCTCTCCTTCTTCAAGGAGTTTTATCTTTGGAACCGATTAGTCTATTATGCTTCATGCATGTCATAGACTCTATTAATTATGAATTTTATTTTATTTGGAGCATTAGCAGCTGGAATATGACATTTAGCTTTGGGTCAGCAAATACGCCTTGTAATATTTTGTAAATGAATTATCACTTGAACTTCAAGTTCACATTTTCTCGTATGAGGATCTAGATGCACTCATAATAATTCATTACATGCATTACCTTTTCAGCTACCCATTTTCTCCCCCTATTATTGGGATCAACAACACATATTCCTAGCCTTATTTGGGGATCCATCTTTGTGCATTGTGGTGGAACAATTAAATCATATAGTACATTCATATTTCTAGATGGAAAGTAATTGGTTCCTGACCCTGAGCCAATTGTGATAGGGAGAAATTATCATAACTGTAATGACCCGGCCGGTTGTTTTGAGTATTACAATCTTGTTTACCCATTTACTTCTCAAATTGTACATTATAGGTGTTGTGTGAATTGTCAGGGTAATTGGTTCGGGTCCAGTGATGTTTTTGAAGGAATTGGAACACTTAGTTCAAGGGTTTAAAGCTTAAGTTAAAATAGTGACTGGATGTAGACTTATGTGCAAACGACCTCGAATTCGAATTCTGATGATTCCAATAGCTCCGTATGGTGATTTTGGACTTAGGAGCATGTTCGAAAAATTATTTGGAAGTCTGTAGTGGAATTAGGCTTGAAATGCCGAAAGATGGATTTTTGGAATATTTGACCGGGGGGTTGACTTTTTAATATCGAGGTCGGAATCCGATTTTGGAATCCGTAAAGTGAAATGTGACTTGTGCGCAAAATTTGAAGTCATTCCGGATTGATTTGATGTGTTTCGGCACAAGATGTAGAATTTGAAAGTTCAAAGTTCGTTTATTTTGAATTGAGGAATAATTCGTCGTTTCGATGTTGTTAGGTGTGATTTGAGGCCTCGAGTAGGTCTGTGTTATGTTATGGGACTTGTTGATACAATTGGTTGAGGTCCCGTGAGTTTCGGACGGTTAACGGATCAAATTTGGACTTAAGGAAATGCTGGAACTGCTGCCTACTGGTGTGATCGCACCTGCAAAGATTTTGATCGTAGGTGCGAAGCCGCATGTGCGTGAATTAAGCCGCAGAAGTGGCCAAGTGTGGAACTGGGCAGTGCTCGCAGGTGCGAGGAATTTTCCGCATCTGGGAGGCTGCAGGTGCGAAGATGTTGCGCAGATGAGGACTGGGGCTGGCGAACGCAGTTACGAAGCGTTTGCGCATATGCGAGCCCGCAGATGCGAGAAGGGCGTCGCAGATACGAAGTTTTGAAAGGTTGGCATTGTCCACAGGCACGCAATTTGTTCCGCAAATGCGGATGTGCAGGTGTGTGCCCAGGCACCGCAGGTGCAGAAATGCCTAGGCAGTGTTTAAAACGAGGGTTTCGAGATTTGTTTCTCATTTTGGACATTTTGGAGCTCGGTTTGGGCAATTTTGGAGAGTAAATTTACCACACAACTTAGGGTAAGTGTTTTTAACTCCCTTGTGATTATATTCCATGAATTAATCTTCATTTTTGGTGTAAGATTATTGAATCTACAAGAGAAATAGAAGGAAATTTCTATAATGTCACAAAACGAATTTTTCAAGTTTGAATACCGATTTGGAGTCGGATTTGAGTGAAATTAGTATGGTTGAACTTGTAATTGGATGGGTTGTCATATTTTGTGAGTTTCATCAGATTTCGAGATGTGGGCCCTACGGGTGATTTTTGGGGCGCAATTTCAAATATTTGGAAAATATTAGTATTTTTATATGGAATTAATTCCTATAATTTTTGTGGGCTGAATCAAATTAATTGTTACAAGATTTGAGCCATTTGGAAGTTGATATGAGCATAATGGGATTTCTGGAGCATTGTTTAGCTTGCTCGACATTGGATTTGGCTTGTTTGTGGTAAGTAACTCTTCTAATTTTGGAGTTGAGGGTATGAACCCTGAATATATGTATTTTGTGAATTGTTGGGAGGTGACGCACATGCTAGGTGATGGGCGTGTGGGCGTGCACTATAGAAATATTGACATAATTATTTCTTTGGAATTTTATAGTTAAATAATCTTGGCATTTTCCATGTGGTTTTATGTGTTAAAGAAATTGAGCTGAAAAGCATATTAAAAATCATGTCGAGGCTTTATGCCAGTATTATTGGGACCCATAGAGGTCATATTGCTGTGAATTATTTTGTTAAATTGAAAATTCATACTCAGACATATTCATTTCATTGCATATCATATCTCAGTCTCTGTTGTTATTTATTGATGTATCATATCATCATTTTTGGGCTATTCTCATGATATCTTGAGCCCATGAGAGAGAGACTAGAGAGATTGATGACTGAGGGAGACCGAGGGCCTGATTGTGAGGATATTTTGGGATCGAGCAGCATGCCGCAGCAGGCCATGTTGGCTTTATATATATTATTACTATTATATGGATCGGGGTTGCCCGCCTACATCAGTCCTGATTGGCTTATTATGGCACGTGAGTTGTCCGTGCGGATTCTGATATGATATTATAGCACGTGAGTTGTCCGTGCAGCACATGAGTTATCCGTGCAGATTATAGCGCTTGGGTTGCAGGAGCCCTTCCGGAGTCTGTACACACCCCCAGTGAGCACAGGTACTTACTGAGTGCGAGTGTCGAGTGCCGAGTGCTGAGTGACTGGGAGGCATGAGTGATTGTGAGGTATGCCCGAGTGGCAAGAGTGATTGTGAGGTATGCCCAAGTGGCACGAGTGATTGTGAAGTTGCCCGAGAGGCTGTATATAAGTGATGTTCTACCCGAGCAGCTATTTATGATTTTATCACTAAGTTGCATCGCATTGGCATGCACAATGATATACAGGCATAGAGATGTATTTTTCCTCATGTTGTACAACATCACATCATTCATGATTTCTGACACATTTTGATATATGGGCATAGTGATGCATTTGTTTTACACGGGTTATCCGGAAGGAAAATGAAACATATTATTTATTATTGAAAAGATTTTTGGAGAAATTCATTGTTTTCAAACTATTCATATTATTGGCAACTTCGGCAAACGATTTGGATTTTTCACTGATATATTTGAAAGAAAGAACTACTATTTTTGAAATCATTATTTGGCTGAGTTACTTCTGGTATTGTTTGCTTTATGTTGTTATGGATTGTTGTGGACTATTGGTTTTGGACCCGACCTTGGTGGAAGC
>AWOL01S0043617.1:18222-29257 GCA_000715115.1 Nicotiana otophora
TCGTGACAAGGTGGTATCAGAGCTCTAGGTTCATAGGTTCTACAAGTCATGAGCAAGTGTCTAGTAGAGTCTTGCGGATCGGTATGATGACATCCATACTTATCTTCGAGAGGCTACAGGGCATTTAGGATATATACTTCCCATATTTCTTTTCTTATCGTGTGAGATTGATTCATCTTGAGACATAACTCTTTGAATTCCTTCCACGTATTCGTATGCGCACATGAGCGCTCGGTATCAGCTGTGCATCACCGGCTTGTGATTCTATGAATGAGGTTCGAGATGGGTATTATGTGTTTTGGTGATGGGCTAGTGTGGAGGACTTGAGGCCATGGTTAGACCGCAGCTTAAGCTCGGTAGCTTCAGTGGTAACTTCTACATTTGGACTCATATGTCCGGTAATGACCCTACATTTGAAATTGTGGCCCGATGAGCGGTGGAATGGCTTTGTGATGTGTATGATGTAAATGCGGGATTTGTTAAGACGATTTGAATATGACGAGAAGTGTTTCCTTGAAATGTAAAGGAAAGGCCATTGGGTGCTTGATTTTTGTTTTGATGTGACGTACAGTCTCGAGTATGAATGTTTTGAAGGATCTTTCACATTTTTAAAGTTTGGGACTGACTAAATTCTCATGTCTTGTTAATAAGTTTGGCTTGGAAAGATTAAGCGATTGCGTAGAAATTGTGACTGCTAAAGGGTATAAAAAGATACTAATTTAAGGTTAATGTTACACCCCATATTTTTGTACGTGAAAGTATGCCATAAATAAATTAATGGAAGCTCAGGAATGAGATTATCTTGAGGTTACACGCATTTATGCTATTTATAACGAACAATAAGTAAGTGTCGTGGAGGATAAAGTGTAAACAAATTGAAGATAATGAGTTTCGTCAAAGTTTGGCATTTTGGGATAAAATACGGACCGAGCTAAAATACCCGGTATTTATAGACTAGTACTATACAAGGTACCACATGGCCATGATAGTAAGGTGTATA
This sequence comes from Nicotiana otophora, assembly GCA_000715115.1. NCBI lineage: Eukaryota > Viridiplantae > Streptophyta > Magnoliopsida > Solanales > Solanaceae > Nicotiana > Nicotiana otophora. Next base: position 19,223 of record AWOL01S0043617.1, read on the forward strand.
AGGTATGTTAAAAGCTGTATTTTAAATAATTTGAGATAATTCTTAATTATCCCGATAATTGGTTAATTACCAGGTTACGGGATTCTGCCTAATTGATTATTGGATAAAGTTTAAAATTTCCCAACAAGGGGATTACGTGGCAGCAAGCCACATCCTAAAGAAATGACTCTTAGTCATTTCTTAGTTGGTGGCATAATGTGTTAGTTACACATTCACTTCATTCCCTATATTTTGTATACAGGCAATACATTCAGAAACGTTAAGCCATTCTTCAAGTTTTCAACAAAAAAACTTCTTGCAATAAAATTCCTACAATCAATGTTTGGTCAGTAGTGATACCAATAAAATATGAAAATTATTTACCAATTTGATGAACAATTGAAATATAGCTCCATCCAAGCCCAAGAATCCCATCTACATTACCACCAATATTATTGCTTCTTGCACAATCAAAAGCGTGAGCTTTAGCACATTAGCAATATAATTTCTTACAAGTTCCTACATAGATATAACATGATTTCTTCAACCAACAATATTTCTTAGCACATTAGCAACGTGAAATTTTGTAGTTGTAAAGGTGTACGGTGCAACCTTTTCTAAGAATATCATACGGATTTGTTTCCCTACTCCAGGTATGTTAAGGCTAAGCTCTTCCTTCATTTTGCATGATCTCCTAATTACACAAGTTTGATAACGAGGTATAAAGAAAAACATTCATGTCCCGGAATTTGCGTACATTTTCCTAGTCTTGTAAGTTACAATTATCTCCTTATCGGGACTTCATATTCAATTGAGTATTTTCTTTTTCCATTCAAGAGAGCAGAAAGTCTATATATATAGTATTACAATATTTTCATTACCATCGAGCTATAATCGATGGGCAGGCCCCTATTGGGCAACCTCTAATCAGATGGCCTACTGTGGCCGAGCGCCTATGAGCGAGCCTAGTTGGTCAAGATACAAAGACTAGTATGGCCGAGCGCTTATGAGCGAGCCTACTACGGCAGATCAGTTATATATATACCGAGCCTTATAAGGCCGGACAGCTACTTTACTTACTATATTAAGAGAGTTGAGTCAGTATCAGTAGGTAAGCATATCTTCAGATTATCATTGACTTCCAGTTACTTTCAGTTATTATATTATCAGTTCAGTTTCAGCTTTCAGTATACTGCCTTACATACTCGATAGATTATTTTGTACTGACGTACCTTTTGCCTGGGAACACTGCGTTTCATGCCAGCAGGTCTCGATCGACAGGTCAAAAGTCCTCCAAGTAGGCGATCAGCTCAGCAGAAGATATTGGTGCACACCATTTGCTCCGGAGTTGCTTGTTTGGTCAGTATGATTTAGATGTATATGGTTTGGTATGGCGGGGCTCTGTCCCTACCTTTATCACAATTATGTACTCTTAGAGGCTTGTAGACATATATCGTGTACGTGAAAGATTGTATGGCCTTGTTGGCCTATGTTTTGAATTTATAAATGATCATGTTGACCTATTAGGCCCGTATGTCACGTGTATATGATGAAGTAATAAGAAAGATACATTATGTTGGTACTCAGTTCAGTAAGGTACCGGGTGCCGATCGCGGCCCATCGGTTTGGGTCGTGAAAAAAGTGGTATCAGAGCAATTCTGTCCTAGGGAGTCTACAAGCCATGTCTAGTAGAGTCTTATTTATTTATGGGTGTGTCATGCACCACACTTATAAGCAGGAGGCTATGGGGCATTTAGGACTGTCACTCTTTCTTCTTACTCTAGATCATGTGATAGAGCTCAATTGTAAGAACTCAATTTCCTAACTCTATCTTATTCATAATACGACGATGCCTAAATTTAGAAAGACGGTCGGTAAGAGATATAGCTTTGGAAGTTTTGAGTCAGAGGAACTCGATTTTTCATAATGTTTATGATGAGAAAATGTAAGGTCTTCAGTAGATCGTGTGTGTACTAAGATGTAAAAGCCTCTTTATAAGCAGCCTTAAGGAAAGAATATCTATCCACCCCTATGGTGGAAGATAGTGAGAGATTCAGAAGATAGATACAAGTTTCAACAAATAAAAGAAGCAAGATCAAGAAGGGTACGAGGTGCCCAGTTAATGATGATTATCAGTATTTGCGATGCAAGCAGAGAAATATAAGCATTTTGAGTTACCTTCAATTGTAACAAAGGTATGTACAATTGTCCACACCCATCTCGGTTATGCTCCATGGGAGCCAACAAATATAGTCGAGAGAAGTACAGAATATCTAGATTCAGTTAGGGTTAAAGTAACCCAAAATGTTGGATGGATTGTTTGCGTTAGTTGATATTTCCAAAGGATATTGAAAATGTGCTAACAAAATCTCCTTGTGAGACACCCAGATGGTACACTCAAAAATAGTACAACTAGATATGAGTACTATAAAGATAGGCACTGGAAGCCTTGAAAGGATAAATGTTACCTTAGTATGGCTCCCGTCCCTAGTAAAGAAAGAATGTTAGGCAACCCTAAGATCTAATATATGGAGCAAGAGGAGCTAAAAACAAAAGAATGTCCTGTTGAAATTTTTAAAAACTAAAGTGATAGACAGAAATGTTAGCAGGAAATGAGAAGAGAGTTAGTGAAGTGTATGAGTAAGATGTGATGCATGGATGACAATGGTAAATGACGGTATTATAGGATATATAGTCAAGTTAAGGAAATTACGATAGAAACCAGGCCTTGAGATAATAAAAGAGTATAGGCCATAAAGTCACATCCTCATTTCGAGAAATAAGTTCGTGACTCCAACGCGACTACCAGAAGGGAGAGCTAATACCCAAAGTAATAGAAACTAGTATGGGCTTCTGAACAAGATAAACTAAACATGAATTAGGGTCTAAGTGATTTAATAATAGTCGGCATCAAAGGAATTTCAGATTGCATTCCGGCAATAATAGAATGCACCACAGAAGAAGATTAATTCGGGAAGACGCTTCCCTAAAGAAAGCAATGTGAGCAAAGTTAAGCTTAAGGGACTGTAGGTGCGAGTGACACTAGGTGTTTCCCTCGTGAGTAAGGAAATTTGTTATCCTTGGTACAAAAGGATTACCGCAAGGTGAGTAAGGTTCATCGATGATGTGAAAGGACGCCAAAGGTAAAAAGGTAAAATATCTATAGGTAGATCCTCGTGGCTTCAACTCTTAGTACTCCCCTAAAGGGGGGAATATGGAGTTACGTGGCATTTACTTGGAATAAAGTAATTCTAGTAACTATGCAATGGTAAAGGAAGAGTGCGATAAAAATGAAAAAGGGGATGAGATTGCAAGTATTCAAGTCTTATAGATGTGCTACGATTCCAGAATATTATGCAAGCACGACGACAAGGAGAGGAAGTAAGGACTCCTGCCTGAGATGTTATTGATAAATAAGGAGAACCTGTGAGACGTAAGATAAGATAAAGGAAATGACCCAAGAAAGATTACTCAGAATATTGATATGAGAATGGGGCAATGAGTAGTCAGTAGTTGGTTTAGGAAGAGCCTAGGTATGGCTAAACAGGGGGTTACAGACCAGGTAGCAGACCGTGCAAGATAAACATAGTAAAACCCAATATGGGGAATTCAGTCTCACAGATATGACCTTGGAACCCTTGAGAAATATTCAGATAGAAGTTGGGGTAGGTGACGTATAAGTGTTACGGAAATAAAAGAGGATGCCACTGGAAACAGTCAAAATTTAAGTCCAAATACAACCTTACAACCACACGAGCGTAAACTACGGATAATTATAGGAAAGAAAGGATATTAAGTATTCAGTGTACTTAGCTCGCAGCTTTACAAGAGTCAGAGAATCCTCCCTAAATACTACAATGAAAGACTGGCTTAGAAAGTAAGGAAGGAAGCTTTAACCTAAGCTGGGTGACCTAAGGAGGAAATGGTGTTATAACAACAGTCTCACAACAACATTGTATGCACTCCATAAGAAAATAGCACATACTGTGGCTAATGAACGAGAAGTAAAATTAGAAGTGATATTCAAGATCATATGAGTTGTATGGAATTCCAATATGCATGGGCATGAAGATAAGCTAAGTATGCAAGCAAAAGGGGAGAGAAATGCCAGGAAAGGTAATAGCTTACGCTTAAAGAAACCCGAGAATGAACGAAAGAAATTATTTGATCAATGATCCAGAGTTAGTTATCTTATGAACACACTTAAGATTTTAGAGTATTATTCATGCAGCATATATATAGACATTCATACAGCCGTGACAGACTCCGGTATAGGTTAAAAGATAGAATTGAGCTCAGGTTATAGGCAAAGGATTGAATTGTTAGAAGATTGCATCATAGATATTCTAGAGCGTCCATGAAAGGCTAAAGTAATAACTAATTCCATGAGCCGCAGATCAAGAGATAGCTTAAGCCTACATAAAGGCTGGTCATAAGGAGGAGCAAACTATAGAGTTACATCAATGAAGTAAATCAGGAATCTGATTATTGGACCCAAACAATCATAGACCTCGTGATTGAGAACATAACAGAATTACTCTTAATATCAGAGGTACTAGAGGGATAGTACAACGACCATATTCAATAAACAACCCTACGATAAAGCCGGTTAGAAAAGTACCAGCCTCATAAGAAGTCAGTACGAAACTCCCACTGGATTGTGTATCCACCAGAGGTGCAAGTATTATAATAGAGCTTCAAGTTATGGACGTTAATTATACCTATGTGGAAGGGAGGTCATGAAAGAAATAGAATATACGATGCACGATTCTAAGGTAAGTAAGGTAAAGGTGAACAATGTACAAGATACTCAAAGGCAGAAGATGGTGAATAGTCCATACTTCGGATAGAAGGCTAGAAGCACTAGGATTCAATATCCAAGAACGATAGCAGCATCGTCAGTGGCATACCTTTCAGCCTATTCTTTCTAAGTACCAAGCGATCTAGTCAAGTACGAAACTCCGACCGGATTGTGTATGCACTAGAGGTGCAAGTATTATAATAGAGATTCAAGTTATGGACGTGAATTATACCTATGTGGAAGGGAGGTCATGAAAGAAATAGAAGATACGATGTAAGATTTTAAGGTAAGTAAGGTAAATGTGAACAATGTACAAGATACTCAAAGGCAGAAGATCGTGATTAGTCCGTGCTTCGGATAGAAGGCTAGAAGCACTTGGATTCAATATCCAAGAATGATAGCAGCGTCGTTAGTGGCATACCTTTCAACCTATGGTTTCTAAGTACCGAGAGATCTAGTCAAGAGAGTAAAGAAGAGTTAGAGACAATGTGTTGTCTCGCTTAATATTTTAGGGTAACATAAGGGAATCGATGGTCCAAGCAAGTTGAAGGAAGGTTGTGAATAGTATAAATAGATATGTATAGGTCGCAAGCTAAAGTATAGTAAAACTACAAGGTTTTATGACAGGAGTAAGGATGAGAAAGGGAGAATAAGAAAGTTATAGAAGGCTTAGTATAGCCTGAATGAACTCAAAGGAGTCTAAGACTAATAGCATTTAGGAGAGACGGAATACTGCCCTGGTGGTGAAATGAAGGTGTAATTGTGACAGATAAAAGATAACGATTGGGCTTTTGAGTGAATAATGATTTGAAGAAAGAAAAATAAAGGGGAGGCGGAGAAAACATTTTGCAAACGGCACGAGATCACAATACACCCATAAGGAGAATCACATCGAGATACTATGAAATATGATTATGGAAATTACTTTAAATATTCCTTGATGCAACGTAAGCCCTAGTGGCAAGGTTTTATGTAAGAAGTTTCAAGTTATCAGTGGTATATTGTAGATCAATATTGAGGTGAATCAATAATGGATAGACAAAAGTCACAAAGTACAAGATGAGATTAGACCATCGTTCTTACGATGTACAGTAATGAGGAAGCATTAAAGGACTTAGATTTATACATATGAGATAAGCAACTTGAATAACCTGGAGTTTTGTAGTAGGCCTCATAAACGATAAATCGAAATAAGTGTTATGGTATATTATGACCTACCTAGATGCAGTAAATTCATACGGATGGATAATCGGGGCTATGAAACAAGATATAGCAATAGTCGTAAGTTCGACAAAGTACCGAGGGAAGGACTTAAATATACCTATAAATGCGCAGAGGGACATCTTTAGTTCTATATATGTTCACAAAGTGAGGCCTAGAGATTGGCTAAAAGCCAAAGGAAAGAGTCACATAGGCGCATTTACAAGGTCAGAGTCGTACATGCTGCATGATAGAAGGTAGCAACAGTTACGAGATTAGAAGGATTCCGACTACAAGTCATGGTGTGAGAAAGAGGCTTAGAAGGGGGGAATTCCTTGGCCTTCAGATTTATTCAAAGAACAGTTGTCTAAATGGAAAGGAGAATAAAAATGTATTCCCAAGAGCTATGGGTTATGAGAATGATAAGTGCATCAGTCAGCATTCGAGGATGAATGTTCCAAAAGGGGGGAATGATGTTACACCCATATTTCCGTACGTGAAAGTATGCCATAAATAAATTAATGGAAGCTCGGGAATGATATTATCTTGAGGTTACACGCATTTATGCTATTTATAACGAGCGATAAGTAAGTGTCGTGGAGGATAAAGGGTAAACGAATCGAAGAAAATGAATTTCGTCAAAGTCCGCATTTTGGGATAAAATACGGCCCGAGATAAAATATCCGGTATTGATGGACTAGTACCATACAAGGTACCACATGGCCATGATAGTAAGGTGTATAATGTGTGTTAAAAGTGAGTAGTATTTTAAATAATTTGAGAAAATTCTTAATTATGCGGGTAATTGGTTAATTATCGGGTAACGGGATACTACTTAAATTATTATTGGATAAAGTTTAAAGTTCCCCAACAAGGGGATTACGTGGCAGCAAGCCACATCCTAAAGAAATGACTCTTAGTCATTTCTTATTAGGTGGAATAATGTGTTAGTTACACATTCACTTCATTCCCTATATTTTGTATACAAGCAATACATTCAGAAACGTTAAGTCATTCTTCAATTTTTCAACAAAAAAACTTCTTGCAATCAAATTCAAACAATCAATGTTTGGTCAGTAGTGATACCAATACAATATGAAAATGATTTACCAATTTGATGAACAATTGAAATATAGCTCCATCCAAGCCCAAGAATCCCATCTACATTACCACCAATATTATTGCTTCTTGCACAATCAAAAATGTGAGATTTAGCCCATTAGCAATATAACATGATTTCTTCAACCAACAAGATTACTTATCACATTAGCAACATGAAATTTTGCATTTCTAAAGGAGTACGGTGCAACCTTTATCAAGAATATCATACGGATTTTTTCCCACTCCAGGTATGTTAAGGCTAAGCTCTTCCTTCATTTTGCATGATCTCGTAATTACACATATTTGATAACGAGGTATAAGTTACAATAATCTCCTTATCGGGACTTCATATTCAATTGGGTATTTCCTTTATCCAGTCAAGAGAGCAAAAAGTCTATACATACAGTATTACTGTATTTTCATTACCATCGAGCTATAGTCGATGGGCAGGCCCCTATTGGGAAACCTCTGATCAGAGAGTAAGTTATATACCGAGCCTACTGTGGATGAGTGCCTATGAACGAGCCCAATTGGTCGAGATACAGAGCCTAGTATGGCCGAGCGCCCATGAGCGAGCCTACTACGGCAGAGCAGTTACATATATACTGAGCCTTATAAGGCCGGAAAACTACTTTACCTACTATGTTGAGAGAGTTGAGTCAGTATCAGCAGGTAAGCATATCTTCAGATTATCATTGACTTCCATTCGCTTTTAGTTATTATATTATCAGTTCAATTTCAGCTTTTAGTATAGTGCCTTACATACTCGGTACATTATTTGTACCGACGTCCCTTTTGCCTGGGGATGCTGCGTTTCATGCCCGCAGGTCTCGATAGAAAGGTCGAAAGTCCTCCAAGTAGGCGATCAACTCAGCAGAAGATATTGGTGCACTCTATTTGCTCAAGAGTTGCTTGTTTGGCCAGTATGATTTAGATGTCTATGGTTTGGTATGGCGGGGCTCTGTCCTGAACTGTATGACAATTATGTACTCTTAGAGACTTGTAGACATATGTCGTGTACATGAAAGATTGTACGGCCTTGTCGGCCTATGTTTTGAATTTATAAATGATAATGTTGGTCTATTACGCCCGTATTACACCTGTATATGATGAAGTAATAAGAAAGATACGTTACGTTGGTACTTGGTTGAGTAAGGTATCAGGTTCCCGTCACTGCCCATCGGTTTGGGTCGTGAAAGTTAAGCAGGTGGGTTATCCCCTGCGGAGTAATCTACATAGGTGTATTCCTTATGGCATGAATTGAGAGTTTTTGTTCTGCCGACATGACGTATGTGTGAAGATTTGAATCTTGCTGAAAAGGTTGACTTGATTGTCAAGAGAATAAATGCGATCTTAGAGGATGATTGGGGTGTTTTTATGGTTGGTGTTGCATGAGTTGGAAAAGAAGTTTCGTTGAACTGACTGTGGCATTATGGCAGGAATAGAGTATTGGTATTGTCAGTTATGGAATGTTTTAATGTACGACTTTGAGCCAAGTGGGGGAGCCTGCTATTGATAATCCAACTTCATGGTTATATGTAAAGGTTTAGTTTTGGGTTAGTTATGACTTGCAGAAGTTGAGATCGAGGAAGACTCAAGTAAGGAAATTCCTGGTTACGGGTTATATTGCACGTATGAGTATATGAAAATCATGGGATGAGTGAGTTGTTATTGGTGAAGGATGTAGTGCGCACAGAGTATTAATTTGATAGGTAGTGTTAAAGTAGAGTTACTTCTTTGAGTGCTGTTGTGCTAACGGGGCACGTGTCTTTTGGCCCATTTGGGAAGTGCAATTTAGGTTTGAGAAAAGTGGGTAACTTCCGAGAAAATTCTAGTGGGTTCGAGAATTATATATAGCAATTGAGAATTTCTCCGGACTTTTGTATGGATAAAACCTGAGATTTGTATTCGGTTGATGTTGAACTTATTCATGTTCGAAAATGATCTGTGAGTTACTCATTTATGCTAAGCGGAGTTGTGATTCATTGGTTATGTGCACAGACGGTGCGGTTCTATTTGAGCTTTATAGCGGAATTCAAGCGAGATGAGTATTTTGGTATTGCATGATCGATAGCATAATGGTTATGTCCTTTCAGGTTTCGTGTGGCATTTTTGTCATTTGCCTCTCCGTCATTATTAATTATGAGTATGGTGGCTGAGGTAATTCATGTGGATCAGTGTTTGGATGGGGGTCACGCATTGCAACGGAGTTATGTTAAGGTATTTAGCTTGTGCTAGAATCGTGTGATGGTTCTACAGCGTGTGCTAGATATTTAACATTTCTTTATGGTGGTACTCATTAGTCTGGTAAGGCAGTTCTCTTAATTCAGTCATTTCCATGAATGAGTGCATTTAAATTGTTGCGTATTGGTGCGCGGATGGAACAAGTTATGGCTCTTAGTTATATTCGTGTGGCATGTCTGTGGAATAGTTTTGTTTAGTAATATAAGGTCATTGGACCTAGAATGTGTACTATCGGGTTTGATTTTGGTATATTCGGGAGTATCATATTGAAAGTCGGCTCAGAAAGTGATTTATGGTTCTGGTTGAGGCAAGAGAGATCCGTGACTTATTGATCTGGTAAGTGGTCATGAAATTTCGCGTGCTTCTTTTATTATCAACAGGGTACAAAGGTTTTGGGATGAGCTTTGGTTGGATATAGGGGTTTAATACTAGTAGTTGGTTGGTTTTGGAGCAGCTACTATGATCAGGAATGGTGCCACGAGCATGCTAGTTGTGTAATATGTTAGTTGGTTATATCCGTGGTTATGGTTATGTCTTGATACAGCTTGTTCAAACTTATACAGTGTATAAATGTTGGAAAAAGAAATTCTAGTACGTGTATAAAAGAAATTCTAAAGGTTGGAAATTAAATTCCAAGGTTTATGGGCTAAAGTTAAATCAATGATTTCAGTTGTATTGTGTTGTCAAGCCTATGTGGAATAGGGTGACGT
>AWOL01S0043625.1:8023-18067 GCA_000715115.1 Nicotiana otophora
ATCGATTACCCGAATAATCTAGTGTCAACAGACATCCGTGATCAATATGTAATTCAAATGCTTTTGTTATGTTGTACTGCTGTTGAGAATATGTTTAAAGTATGGGTTGCATATCTAAATGCCTTGAGTTCAAGTTGTGTTTCAAATAAAAGCTAATGAAAGATTGTGTAAGAAATCGTGTTGTGCCTAAGACTCCTATTTGCTCAAATGTATGCTTATATGTCTTGAATAGAAATGCCTTGTTTTTGGAAAGTCCATGATGATGATTGAATGTAAAAAGGTGTGCATGAAATACGAAACATGAAATACGAATCACGTAATGCGAAATGTGAAATATGAAACACGGCGAATGTGCCAAGAGAATAATAATATCATTATGACCATTAGTGCCAATGAAATGAAGAGATGTGTAAGAAATACGAAATGAGATGATTGATAGAAAATGGTGATGTCTTACATGAGACGGCCTAGCCGATCAGGTCATGATCGTATGCCATGACTCACACATGGGGGTGACTGTGTTAGAAATTGTAATTGAAATTATGATTTGGTTGATGTATCGCATGAGACGGCCTAGCCGATAGAGTCATGATCATACGCCATGCCGCACACCTGGTGGTGACTGTGTGGAAATAGTTATCGAAATCGTAATCTCTAATTTGATATTTCATAATTGTTTGAGGCTTTAATTGATATTATGACTATCCTTACTTGCATTACTGCTCATTTCTTTGAGATAGTGTTTAGTCATATACACTAGTACCATTCGATAGTACTAACGTCCCTTTTGCGGGGGGCGCTGCATGTTTAATGCATGCAGGTGGTTCTACAATAGGCGACACTGATCAGCGATAGCACTACACTCTTTTCCCAGCTGATTTGGTGAGCCCCACTTCACTCGAGGTCATGTATCCTTTGTCCATTTTATCACTGTGTTTTGAGGTATAGATAGAGCCTTATTGCCGGCACTATCATTCTACTCTTTTGTATCTAATAGAGGCTTCGTAGACATAGCGCGGGTGGTATGTTGGGATGGGGAAAGTCAAACTAGAAATGTTGTAATTGTATCACACGTTCCACATTAAACTATGAAAAAGTATATATTTCGGAAGCTTATAAATGATGTAACTGCTGATAATGAATTGGTGTTGTTGTTTACTTGATCCTCCCCACTGATTAATTAATGAATTGGATTTTATTGTCATTCATGAGTAAGTTTGGGTAGAAGGTATTGTACATGCTTGCTCGACCGGGTTATCTTGGTTGAGCGCCGGTCATGCTCTTTGCGTTCGGGGCATGACAGGACAATAAAGATTCAATCTTTAATGAAAATCAAAAAGTCAACTAAAAAATTCAACCCGGGCTCGCACCTCAGAACCTGGGCAAATATTGAGCACCCATTCTGATACGAGTCCAATCATAAAATAATTATCCATTTCCGACCTCAAATCGACCTTCAAATCCGCAATTTATAATTTTGGAAAGCTTTTAAAAAAACCCTAATTTCTCCAACACAAATGACTAAATAAATAATAAGACTAATGATGGAATCATGAATAATGGGCAACACTCAATCAAAAACACTTACCCCGATCCATACTGTGAAACTCCTCTCCAAAATCGCACAAAACCGAGCTCTACAACTCAAAATATATTAAAATGAACCAAACCCTCGAAATAGAGTACTATATTTCACCAATTCTCCACTATCGCGGAAAAGCCTTCGCGATAGGGAAAAACATATTTCACCAACTCCCTCAACCTCTTACGTGAACACGGGGCTACAAATGCAAACTTAGTGACAAAATGTCCTCAGGCTCCGTGATTGCGGATCCGTCCTCGCGACCGCGATGAACAATGCGTGCCACCATACAACTTTGCCTTCCTTCTATGCGCACGCGGCCCGACACTCGCGTTCATGATTAACTAACACCCCAAGGCTTCGCGAATGCATCCTTCACTTCACAAATGCGAAGTTAAAAAGCCCATGTTCTAGAAAAGTCTCTATGTGATCGCGACCCATTCTTCGTGATCGCGAAGAAGGATACCAAAAGCATAGAAATCAAAAGTTCCAACACATGGAGAAAGTTTGAAATTCATTTGAAACACACCTGAAGCCCTCGGGACCTCAGCCAATTACACTAACAAATCCTAAAACACAATACAAACATACTCGAAGCGTCAAATCACATTAAACAACAAAAGCACAAATGGTATCCCAATTCAAGCCTAATGAACTAACGAACATTTCCAAATTCAAAACTAACGACGAACAAGCATAAACACCTCATAATGACCTCAAACTTTGCATGCAAGTCCCAAATGTCATAACAAACCTATGCAACTTCCAGAAATCAGAATCTGAGCCAAATATCAATAAAGTCAACACTCAGTCAAACCTATCAATCTTCTAAACCTTCAACTTTCTAACTTTTGCCAATTCAAGTCAGAACAACCTACGGGCCTCCAAATTCACATCCAGCCATATGGTTAAGTCAAAAATCACTATATGAAGCTATTAGAATCATCAAAATACTGTTCCGGAGTCATCAATACAAAAGTCAATCTCCGGTCAACTATTTCAAATTAATCATCCAGCTTTGGGACTAAGTGTCCCAATTCACTCTGAAACTCACCCGGAATCAAACCAACCACCCCTACAAGTCACGTAACAACAAATGAAAAAAGAAGAGACATTCAATAGGGGAACGTGATTACAATACTCAAAATGACTAGTCAGGTCGTTACAAGAACTTTAGAGATCACCTCGTCCGGAAGTACCTGGATCTGCACACGAAGTGCAGAGTGTAGTATGAGTACAACTAACCCCATGCAATAAGTAACAAAACTAACCTTGGTTTGTAAGTAGTGATGAGCTCAGAAAAAACATTCAGAGACAAATATTAATAACTAATAACAACTCATGATAAAAATGAAAAACAGTATATGCATGTAGCTCAATAATATCATGTTCAGCTCGTTCACATATCATGAATTTAGGCATACTTTCCATATATAACCGTTAAAGCCCAACACGGATAATAAATTTAATTTTCCAGCTAGCATGAGGAAAGTACATGCCAAATATACATGTCAACCCAACAATATCACTATGGACCCATTACAAATAATCACACTTAGCATTGTACGGGTGCTGGCATAACTGCCCATCATCAAGCACGCATATAAAACAATATGCCTGCGCCCCCTACTGGCATGTTAGACTCCTACGAGGCAGATCCTGCCCAAGCGCTAATTATAATCACATATGCCAAATAATAGGGCCTAGTGCACGCGTCACCCTAAAATAATAACACTAAGCCCAATGTGAGCATGGCGTACGCGTCACCGCAAAATCAATACCAAATCGGCTCTATGGGCCAAGCTCAGTCATTAACTAATCAAGTCTCAGATAATCACATCTCATAATACTCAGTTAAACAGTGTTACACATATGAGGCACCAACAACATATGAAGAATTAAATAATAAAGTACTGAGACAATGATATCATACACAAATATAGCATCGTGACTGAGATTATGAGTGCAATTTAGGCAAATAGATCATAGACAGCAAGAATAAGCCCTATCATGTTTCAAACAAATAGCACATATCCTAGACATGGTTTCTAACATGAATCATGGCTCAAATAACCTTACAAGTCGAGAATACACAGATTTAACAAGTCACGATAGAAAAACAAAACTCATAATAGTCTAAAATCACCCCTAATCATGAACACCTCAGTGCACGCACCCATTCCCATCACCTAGAATGTGTGTCACCTCAATATGTCTCATGTAACATAGTTTCCTGGGTTAATTACCATCAAATCTAAGATTAGATATGTTACTTACCTCAAAACGCACGAGTCAATACTCAAAAAATCCCTTCCCACGCGAATCCACCTCTGAACAATTCGAACCTAGTCACAAATAACTTAATATCATCGAATAATATTGTAGAAAATAACTTCAAACAGTAAATCTTCAATCTTTATCAAAATAAAAGAGTCAACCCGAAATGTCAGCCCTGAGACCGCACCTTGGAATCCAATCAAACTCACAAACTCTGAACACCCATTCAATTGCAAGTTCAACCATATCAATTTCATCTAATTCCGACCTGAAATGACCTTCAAATCCTAAATTTTAACTTTAGGAAAGTTTGTATCACAATCCCAAATTTCTTCACTTTAATTAAGTAGTTAAATGCTAAAACCAAGGATAGAATCATGGAATATAAATAAATTCGAGTAAAAAGTACTTACCCTAACCCAAATCGTGATAAAATCCCCTCCCAAATTGCCCAAAACCGAGCTCCCTAACTCAAAATGCGGTATAGTGACCAAACCCTTGAAATAGAGTTGTTAAATAGTCTACCCAGGCATACCCTTCACGACCACGAACATATCCTTGAGATCGCGATGAATAGACTTCTAGGTCCTCGAGAGTACTCTACCCGAACACGAGCCCATGGTTGCAAACACAAAGCACAACACACTCTTGAACTACACGAACGTGGAAACAACATTTCGGTCGTGCAGACTTATTTCCTAAACTCACCCTTCTATGATAATGTGACCATCCATGCATGATCACGATGACCACCCCCATCCAATGCTTTTCAAATGTGTCACCACTTCGCGAACTCGAAATACATTTCGCCTTCCATCCAAAACACTCTATGTGTTTGCGTCTTACTCCTTGTGATCGCTATAATGACACGGCCTGTTATTTTTATTATTTATGCCATGATCCCCTATTTATTTTCTACTCTATGCTGTATTTTTGTTATGTGACTTTTTGGGGGTGTTTGGTTTATGTTCGGGTGAGTTTCAGAGTGAAATGAGACACTTAGTCCCAAAGTTGGAAGTTTAAGTTGAAGGAGTTGACCGTAGTTTTACTTTTGTTTAGATGACTCCGGAATGGAGTTTTGATTGTTCCAATAGCTCCAAATGGTGATTTCTAACTTAGTAGCATGTCCATATAGTGATTTGGAGGTTTGTATATCATTTCAGCTTGAATTGGCGAAAGTTAGAAAATTGAAGGTTTAGAATGTTGAGAAGTTTGACCAGGAGTTGACTTTATAGATATCAGGGTCGGATTCCAATTATTGAAATTAGAATAGGTCCGCCATGTCATTTATGAATTTTGTATAAATTTTGAGGTCAATCGGAGTTATTTTCGTATGAATCGGCATTAGTTTTGGAAGCCGGATGTTCATAGTTTCAATAGGCTTAAATTAGGCTGTGATTGGTAGAATTGATGTTGTTTGATGTGATTTTTGGCCTCTGGTAGGTCCGTTATGTGTTTTGGAAGGTTTTGATATATAAGGAAGGGGTCTCGAGTGCCCCGGGTGTGATTCAGATTGAATTCAGAATAATTTAGGACTTAATTGAATTGATGAGGTCTATTCTTCTGGTGTCATCGCACCTGCAGAGGCTTTGGCCGTGGGTGCGGACACGTAGGTGTGGACACGCAGGTGTGTGAGGGTGCATCATAGAAATTGAAAAGTTTGGCCCAGGACTACGTTCACTGGTGCGGACACCTGGGCGCAGATGCGCATCCGTAGACGCGAGTGTTATTTCGTAGAAGCAGAACTGTAACGAGCTTGTGAAGGACCGCAAGTGCGGCCGAGGCTCTGCAGAAGCGGGCTCGCAGGTGCGAGCATTTTATCCGCAGCAGCAAAATTTCATGGATTAGTTGGAATCGCATCTGCGATGGATTTTTCTGCAGGTGCGACAGTGTGCCTACAAAAGCGAAAATCGCTGGGAAGAAAAGGAGGTGTTCGAGGGTTTTATCTCATTGTCATCTTTTAGACCTAGAGAGCTCAGTTTATGGCGATGTTGTGAGGGATGTTCTAGGAAATTATCGGGGTAAGTGATTCTAACCTGGATTTGGCTATATTTCATGAATACATTGTTGTTTTTGTCATCTAATTAGTGATTTGACTTGGAATGTTTTCCGAAAAATTGCGAAACTGCTTAAACTACAATTTGGGCATTTGGAAGGCGATTTGGAGTCAAATTTGAGTAATTCTTGTATGGTTAGACTTGTTATCAAATGGGTGATCGGATTTTGTAAGATTGGTCGGGTTCCAAGACTCGGGCGTGGGGTTGACCTTTTGAGTTGACTTTGTGTTTCTTTTTAACGATTGCAACTTTATTGTTCAGAATAGCTTCCTATAGTTTGTATTTACGGTATGGAGTTGTTTTGGCTAGATTCGAGTCGTTCGGAGTAGGATAATTGTGGAAAAGGCTTACTAGTGGGTTGATTTAGCATGTTTTGAGGTAAGTGTCTTGCCTAACTTTGTATGGGGGAATTACCCCATAGGATTGGTGTTGTTTTGTGTTAATTGTGATATGTGGAAGCCGTGTACACAAGGTGACGAGTGTGTACATAGGCTAAATGTGGTAATTGACCGGTTTTATCTATGTAGTTTCCTTTCATGCCTTTAATTGAGTTGCCATAATATGTTATATTCATCATCTTTAGTCTATCTTCACATGCTTTACTTGTAATCACTAATACTTGTCATAACACATGCTAATTGTCTTCACATGTTTAGTTGAAGTTATTTTCCTCTCTATTCCTTGTTCATTATTTAACCGATGAGTCCCTTACTTGAAGTTGCTATTTCTACGAATATCTTGTTGAATTTGGTATTGAGTTATAAAGGTCGTAGTTCACCTTGAGGTAATGTTGTAAATTGTTGAATACCATTCTTGTGGAGTTATTCACTTTTGGTCACTATTGTTGAGACTCCTGTGCATATAGTGGTTTAGCCATGGGCGATTTATTATGGAAACACTATTACTGTTGACTTCTTTGGCAATTTGTGATATTGGGAACTTAAGGTATAATTTGTGATATGTTGTGATATTGGTACGCATGTGGTGGTATTAGGATTAGGGTCGAAATGCATGTGGTGAGATAAGGTGTGCTTGATACGCGTATTGCTAGCAGGTGGGCTAAAATGCGGGACGCTATTTCGGAAAAAATGATTTTCAAAACTAAATACAATACACCCGCGGTAATTTAAGGAAAGATTATAATTTTTTGTGATATGAGACTATGAGGCGGAACCTCAGTAGTGATTCTTGTTTTATACCTTTCTATTACATCACTTGTGTTTTGGTTGCTTTATGTCTTGGCATATTATTCCTTGTTTTCTTCGTTGTTTCATTTTCATTGATTATCATTATCACACTGTCATATACCTGTTCAATTTTCTTATTTATTCCAGTAGGGTCTTAACTCGACCATGTCACTACTCTACCGAGGTTAGGCTTGGCACTTACTGGGTACTGTTATGGTGTACTCATGCTACGCTTCTGCACATCTTTTTATGCAGATCCAGGTACCTCTTACCAGCCTAGGCACCAGTAAGTAGAGTTTAGATTTGGATACTTCAAGGTATACCTGCCGGCATCCGCGTGCCTCAGAGTCACCCTCTATCTAGTTTTATTTCATTTTCCTTTTTTATAGATACTATTGTATAAAGATGTTTAGTATACTCCTGTAGAGCTTGTGACTTGGTATCACAGGATTTTAGGATATTATTCTGTTGAGTTGCGGAATACGTTTATGCTATTTATTGAGTTATTTGAAAGTTTTTATCATTTTCTCAGTAAAATTCTACATGAATGTTAGGCTTACCTACTCTTAGAGACTAGGTGAAATCACGACATCATACGGAGGGAGATTGGGACAGTGACAAGTTGGTATCAGAGCCTTAGGTTCATAGGTGTTACGAGTCGCAAGCAAGTTTAGTAGAGTCTCACGGATCCTTACAGAGACTTGTGTACTTATCTTCGAGAGGCTATGGAACTGTTAGGAAATTTCACTTCTTTGATCCCTATCATGCAAATATGTTGACATCGAATTTCTAAATCTATGTCTTTCTATTCTGTCACATATGGTGAGGACACGCACTGCTGGATCCGATGATCAGATCCCCGCCCCCTGCTAGAGTCGCGAGAGGCTGGGGCTAGGGCCGGGGCCGCGGAAAGGCCGAGGAGGGGCATGTAGTGCATACAGAACACCGGCCCGAGCTGTGACAGAGGAACCACAAGTAGATCCAGTTGGGAGGTAGGCACTTGCGGCGCCTGTTGATACCCCTACACTTCAGGAGACTCTTACCCAGTTCTTGAGCATATTTTGTACTCTAGCTCAGGAGGGGTTGATTCCACTTGCACCGGCAACATCTCAGGCTGGGGGATTCCATGTAGAGCAGGTACCAGAGGTTATACCAGTGCAACCAGTTATCCCAGTTCAGCCCGAGGTTAGGGCAACAACATATGAGGAGGAGCAGCCCAGGCTCGAGTGGTATAAGAAGTACCATCCTCCTACTTTCAGTGGCCTAGTTGCAGAGGACGCACAGGGTAATTTAGAGAAGTGCCACTAAATTCTCTGTACCATGGGTATAATGGAGATGAGTGGGGTCACTTTCACTACTTTCCAGCTAGCGGGACCAGCATACCAATAGTGGCAGGATTGGGAGGAGGGTAGCCCCGCCGAGGCGGCTTCACTCACATGGGCTCCGTTTTCAGAGATGTTCCTAAGAGAGTTTGTTCCCCAGAACCTTTAGAATGCATGGCGTGCAGAGTTTGAGCAGTTGCGCCAGGGTGCTATGACCGTATCAGAGTATGCTCTCGGGTTCAATGAGTTGTCCAGGGATGCAAATGGCTTAGTTTCCAAAATTATAGATTGAGTCCATCGATTTATCAAGGGGCTCAACTATGATATTAGATTCAATATGGATCGAGAGTTGGAGATTGATACTCCATACCAGCAGGTGGTAGGGATAACACGAAGATTGGAGGATTTGTGGGGCGGGGAGAGAGAGGATATAGAGGCCAAGAGGCCACGAGATTCTAGTAGATATAGTGGTGCCCGTGCCCCAGTTGCATCCCGTCATGGTAGAGGCAATATGAGCCGTCCAGTTCATTCAACACTTCCATCTTCCAATGGTATTCCGGCTACTCCCAGGTCTCAGGATGCCATTATGCACCGCCGCTTTCTAGTGCACCTCCAGCACAGGGTGCTTTCATCGGTCATTCCAGCCGACCAGGCCCGAGCCTGTTTCAGCAGCCATGGCCTCCGAGAACATATTTTGAGTGTGATGATACTCTTCATTTGGTAAGGTATTTCCCCAGATACAATATGGGTGCACCTCCACATACTACTCAAGCTCCACTAATTCCACATGGTCTCCATGGTTACCGCACCAGTTGCCACTCCACCCGCTCAGCCATCTAGGGGTGGAGGTCAGGTGTGTAGGGGTTGCCCTAGAGGGGGAGGCCAAGACAGATGTTATGCTCTCCCGTGCAGGACGAAGGCTGTTGCATCAGACTCAGTTATCAGAGGTATTGTTCTAGTTTGTCTTAGAGATACATCAGTCTTATTTGATCCATGCTCCACTTATTCATATGTATCATCTTACTTTGCTCTGTATTTATGTCTATCCAGTGATTCTTTGAGTTCTCCTATCTATGTGTCCAGGCCTGTGGGAGATTCCATTGTGTTTGGCTGTGTGTATCTGTCGTTTTTAGCTGTTATTGGCAAGTTTGAGACTAGAGTTGATCTATTATTGCTCAGTATGGTAGACTTTGATGTTATTTTTGGCATTGATTGGTTACAGCCCCAAATTTGACTAACTCCATAAATTTCCAAAACGTTCGCTAGAGTTTCCTTTGTAATTTAGCCTATCCACATGTCAGAGAGCCTCAGAAACACATCCTAACAACATATACATAATCCAACGACGTAACATAATACGAAACAACAGCAACTGTGGCTTCATAAGCAATATATTGCCAGAACGGAACACCCTCAACTTCAAATGTACAAATAATACATAATTCATAGAAAGTAAGTCTTATAATTTTCCTAGATCACAACTCTATAAATACATGGTCATGCAAACAAATAAGGATACTTTTTCTTCATTTCTTCCTCGGCCTCCCAAGTAGCCTCTTCAACCTGTTGGTTTTTCCACGACACTTTCACGGAGGTAATTTCTTTATTTCTCAATTTTC
>AWOL01S0043628.1:0-11270 GCA_000715115.1 Nicotiana otophora
TACCCTCCCCAGACCCCATTAATGGGATCCTACTGGGTTGTTGTTGTTGTTGTTGTTGTTGTTTTTGCTTACAAATGGAGTTTGGGGAAGATGGAGTGTACGATGACCTTACTCCTATCCAGGGGTAGAGAGGTTGTTTTCGAAAGACTCTCGACTCGAGAAAAAGAAAATAAACAATAGACAATAGATAATAGACCAGTGACAGCAACAGAAGCCAAAAAAATAAAATAATATCAGTATTGTAAGAAACATATAATACACTTTTGTCATCTATTTTACTATCCACCTAGTAAAATAGCCACGATTATTACTAAATCAACATTAATCTCATTACATTCTATTACCCTTATTATTTGTGTTAATAATAATTTTGCCCTTCTTTGATGAAAGAGAATATTATGTTACCAAGTATTCTTAACACATTCTGTTAGCCTTATTGTTTATGTTACTTGCCATTTCGACCAGCCGAGACCTAAACTAATGCATCACATTAAGTTGGTGCATGCATCGGTAATATTGGACTCCGTGATAAATATTTTTGAGGAAAAGCCCGTCCAATCATGATATAACAAAAACACAGCCTTGTGCGTTGCTATTTAATTGATATTTTTTAGCAAGAAAACGAATACGCTAAGGCACGACGTCTTTTATCTACGTCCTTGTTTATTGCCTTATCTTTCTTAGTAACTTAGAACAACCTTTCGCGCTAGATGCTCAACTTTTTTGGTTGGATCGAAGTTGACGGGCAAGGTTTGCTTGACTAGATACAAGCTACTATTGATTCAAGAACAAATCACTATAAAAGATATGTAATTGAGTCAAGAAGCAAGCAATCTTATACTGTATATAACAACAACCCAGTAAAAATCCTACAAATGGAGTTTGGGGAAGATAGAGTGTACGATGACCTTACCCCTATCCAGGGGTAGAGAGGTTGTTTCCGAAAAACCCTCGACTCGAGAAAAAGAAAATAAACAATAGACAATAGATAATAGATCAGTGACAGCAACATAAGCCACAAAAATAAAATAATATCAACAGTGTAAGAAACATAAAATAAATGTAAAAGCAATAACAATAACAGTACTAATGCCATAAAAAAGTGTGCAAGCTACATAAACCACTAACAACTCAAGGCGAAACATTATCAGCCTAGTCCTGCCCCCGGAAACAACGTAGAAAAACGCTCGAGTCCCTCCTAACCTACAACTTTAATGCTCGACCTCCACATTTTTTTATCCAAAGCCATGTCCTCAGAGATTTGAAGTCGCGTCATATCCTGCCCGATCTTATACTATGTATAAAAGTGAAATATTAATGCTCACAACACTTGTTGAAAGTAAGCTCATATAGAATGGTTAACAATCATGCCACAACATTCTTATCNTAATAATTTTGCCCTTCTTTGATGAAAGAGAATATTATGTTACCAAGTATTCTTAACACATTCTGTTAGCCTTATTGTTTATGTTACTTGCCATTTCGGCCAGCCGAGACCTAAACTAATGCATCACATTAAGTTGGTGCATGCATAGGTAATGTTGGACTCCGTGATAAATATTTTTGAGAAAAAGCCCGTCCAATCATGATATAACAAAAACACAGCCTTGTACGTTGCTATTTAATTGATATTTTTTAGCAAGAAAACGAATACGCTAAGGCACGACATCTTTTATCTACGCCCTTTTATTGCCTTATCTTTCTTAGTAACTTAGAACAATCTTTCGCACTAGATGCTCAACTTTTTTGGTTGGATCGAAGCTGATGGGCAAGGTTTGCTTAACTAGATACAAGCTACTATTAATTCAAGAACAAATCACTATAAAAGATATGTAGTTGATTCAAGAAGCAAGGGATCTTATACTGTATATAACAACAATCCAGTAAACATCCTACAAATGGAGTTTGGGGAGGATAGAGTGTATGCAGACCTTACCCCTATCTCGGGGTAAAGAGGTTATTTCCAAAAGACCCTCGGCTCGAGAAAAAGAAAATAAACAATAGGCAATAGATAATAGACCAGTGACAGTAACAGAAGCTAGAAAAATAAAATAATATCAGCATTGTAAAAAACATAAAATAAATGTAAAAACAATAACAATAACAGTACTAATGGCATAGAAAAAAGTGTAGAAGCTATAAACCACTAACAACTCAAGGTGAAACATTATCAGCCTAGTCCTGCCCCCGGAAACAATGTAGAAAAACGCACGACTCCCCATTAGACTACAACTCTAATGTTCGACCTCCATACCTTCCTATGCAGAGCCATGTCCTCGGAGATCTGAAGTCGCGTCATGTCCTGCCCGATCTTATACTATATATATATATAAAAGTGAAATATTAATGCTCACAACACTTGTTGAAACTAAGCTGATATAGGATGGTTAACAATCATGCCACATAACATTCTTATCCTACAAAGAAAGAAGAAAATAAAGAACTCACACAAATGAACTTTCGATGGCCGTTAGTAAGAAACGTAAAAAAGAGCGCAACTCTCATGTATTGCAGATTTCTTCCTTCTTTCTTTTGGGTATACCCAATACCATCTCATCTTCAAATTTATCGAGCTGACTTCCCTACCAACGTTTCTTCCTTTCTAAGACTCTAAAAGAGTGTGAAGGGATCCCATATATATGTATGGTCAAAACTGATTTTCAGTCGTAAAAACCGATCGAGACAATGACGTTTCAATCGAAGGGTATCCACATAACAAGCTCGGACGAATTCCGAAGTAGGGATATCGAGCTTCGAGCTATAAGACCTATCAACGGCAAAACTCGATATCATTATCGAGCCCATGTCCGAATCGAACTATGAAGTAACACCGATCGATACAGTCCACGAATACCGATGCCCCAAGGCAGAATCGAGCTCGAGACAAGACTGGGGTTCGATCTAACACAAAGCTCGAGCCAATACCGAGCTCGCAGACAAGAGCCGTTATAACCGCACCGAGGGAGAGAATCTTGACGAAAATCAAGAAAGAGACAAACCATCATGGGTCCTCCACTATATATATTATTTTATGTTGTTATACATAAAACAGTAACCCTCTACTATAAAAAGGGGGATTTCAGTGTACTTAGGGGCCAACTCATTTTCAGTCTTCCCATCCATCATTCCCATTTTATAGCAAAAATATTTGTATTGTCATTTTGTATCAAAGGAATTTACATACCCTTAGAACCATATCTAAATTTAACGTTATTTGATTTTTCGGGTAAATAGTTTGGCGCCCACCGTGGGGCTAAGGGTAACAGTGATTGTTTGATATAAATCTACAGTACGCTCCAGCTGACAACTTCAAATCAGCAATGGCTCTACCTATCGACCTCGAAGCCGGCCTTCAAGATGAAACCAACAACTTGGTGCCCGGGGCCGGAAGGCTACCTGACAACGGCAATGAGGCTCGAATCGAAGAACCCGAAATTCAAGCCGAAGTACCATTGGATATCAATTCACAAATAGCTCTAGAAGCGAATCAGCGTTCTGAACCGGAAAGAAGCGTTCAGGGCAGTGCTCGACCCATAGCCCGAGACACCTACATCACGGGGGGAAATCGGGGTCAGCTTGCGTATGATTTTCAAAATATTGCAAGCCCAACAAGAAGCGATAGCTCAGTTGCAGAGCCGAACTCCAATCCGCTTTTTCGAGAAGTCACCCCCAGAACGGAGCCCGCCGTAGTTAAATCAAACGAGCAGGAATCGGGGACCGCTCCTGAAATTGCTAAATTGCTCGAGGAACTCACAAAACGAGTCGAAGCCAATGATAAAAAAATGGAAACGTATAACGCTAGGGTCGATCAAATCCCGGGGGCTCCGCCAATGGTAAAAGGGCTCGATTCAAAAAAATTCATACAAAAACCTTTTCCCTCGAGCGCGGCCCCAAAACCAATCCCCAAAAAATTTCGTATGTCCGAAATTCCCAAATATAATGGTACAACCGATCTTAACGAACACGTCACCTCCTACACATGTGCCATCAAAGGCAACGATTTGGAGGATGATGAGATCGAATCCGTGTTGTTGAAAAAGTTCGGAGAGACCATCGCAAAGGGAGCAATGATCTGGTATCATAACTTACCACCAAATTCCATTGATTCTTTTGCCATGTTAGCAGATTCATTCGTAAAAGCACATGCTGGTGCCATAAAGGTTGCAACAAGAAAATCGGACCTCCTCAAAATAAAACAAAGGCGTAACGAAATGCTGAGGGAATTCGTATACCGATTTCAAATGGAACGTATGGACTTGCCACCGGTCACAGACAATTGGGCCGTACAAGCTTTCTCCCAAGGATTGAACGGGCTAAGTTCGACAGCATTACATCGGCTGAAACAAAATTGATCGAGTACCCCCCAATAACTTGGGCAGATGTACACAACCGGTACCAATCAAAAATCAGGGTCGAAGATGATCAATTGGGAGCTCTGCATGGGCCCGTACGTCAGAACCACACAACCACCAAAATTCAGAGGGAAATCAACAGAAAACAAAGGTCGAACAGAGACCGATACCAACCGTATGACACAGATCGGATGAACAACGGTTCAGCACGTAATACAGTTCGGGACAACCGAAGGACTGATCGGGAGCAAAATTCTCGGGGACTTATGAGCAAGAGCGGCTTTGATAAATATGTCGATCCTATAGAAGTCCCTCGATTATCAGAGTATAACTTCAACATTGACACATCCACCATCGTATCGGCCATCGGACGCATTAAAGACACCAGATGGTCTCGACCCATGCAGACCGATCCTGCCCAAAGGAATCCCAATCAAATGTGCGAATATCATGGCACCCATGGCCACAGAACGGAAGATTGCAGGCAACTAAGAGATGAAGTAGCCCGCTTATTTAACAAAGGGCACCTTCGGGAATTTCTGAGTGATAGGGCGAAGAACCATTTTAGAAACAAGGAATTCGACAAGCAAAACGAGCCAGAAGAACCGCATCATGTCATTCACATGATCATCGGCGGCGGTGATGCCCCTCATGGACCGATGCTTAAACGCACTAAAACATCGATTGTGAGGGAAAAGCGATCTCGAACTCAAGATTATACACCCATAGGGACTTTGTCCTTCAGTGATGAAGATACAGAAAGAATCATCCAACCCCATAACGATGCACTGGTAATATCCGTACTCATGAATAAAACTAAGATTAAGCGTGTGTTAATTGATCCAGGTAGCTCGGCCAATATCATAAGATCGAGGGTTGTAGAACAGCTTGGCCTGCAAGATCAGGTCGTACCCGCAACTCTGGTTCTAAACGGATTCAATATGGCATGTGAAACCACAAAAGGCGAGATTACCCTACCAATAAACGTGGACGGAACCATCCAGGAAATAAAGTTTCACGTGATTGAAGGCGATATGAGATATAACGCCCTTTTCGGAAGGCCGTGGATCCACATCATGAGAGCCGTACCCTCGACCCTACACCAGGTCCTCAAATTCCCAACATCGGAAGGTGTCAAAATAGTGTACGGGGAACAACCGACCGCAAAGGAAACGTTCTCCGTCGAAGAAGCAAAATCAATATCGGCTTCTCCGATAAAAGGATCAGGTTCAGAAGGAGACACAATTGGAGAGCAGAGAGCCAAATAGCAATCACAGGCATCGGCTTCGACCCAGTCAGGTAAGCAGAACATTGGAGAAGATGATGATGATCGATGGATCCCTCGATCCTTCGTAACCCCCGATGATTTCGATGCCACCAAATCAATAATTGAGGAACTGGAGCAAATCATACTGATCGAACACTGGCCCGAACGAAAGGTACACCTGGGAACGGGTTTGAGTCCCGAACTCAGGAAGAAATTCATTCAATTTCTTATCAATAACATCGACTGTTTTTCCTGGTCCCATCTAGATATAACAGGGATCCCGCCGGTCATAACGGCGCACCAGCTAAGCTTGAACCCTAGGTTCAGACCGGTGAAGCAAAAAAGAAGGCCCCAGTCCGAGGAAAAGCACGCATTCATAAAAGACGAGGTAACCAAACTTCTCAAGATAGGGTCCATTAGGGAGGTAAAATACCCCGAATGGTTAGCCAATGTAGTTGTAGTACCTAAAAAAGGGAACAAACTTAGAATGTGTGTGGACTATAAGGACTTGAACAAAGCATGCCCCAAAGATTCCTTTCCCTTTCCCATCATCGATCGTATGATCGATGCCACAGCCGGCCATGAGATCCTCACCTTTCTCGACGCCTATTCCGGGTATAATCAAATTCAGATGAACCCGGACGACCAGGAAAAGACTTCATTGTGACCCGATATGGAACATATTGTTATAACGTAATGCCCTTCGGGCTAAACAATGCAGGAGCTACTTATCCACGCCTAGTAAACAGAATGTTCGAGGAACAAATAGGTAAATCAATGGAAGTTTATATTGATGACATGCTAGTTAAGTCTCTGCGCGCAGAGGACCATTTGGCCCATTTACAGGAAACGTTCGGGATTCGGAGGAAATACAACATGAAGCTCAACCCCGAAAAATGTGCTTTCGGGGTCGGTTCGGGCAAGTTCCTCGGTTTCATGGTGTTAAATCGGGGAATTGAGATCAACCCCGACAAAATCAAGGCCATCGAAGACATCACCATCGTGGACAGTGTTAAAGATGTACAAAGGTTAACGGAAAGAATTGCAGCCTTAGGCCGGTTCATTTCAAGATCATCAGATCGGAGTCACAAATTTTTCTCCCTACTCAAAAAGAAGAACGACTTCGCTTGGACACCGAAATGCCAACAAGCGTTACAGGAATTGAAACGATATCTATCGAGCCCACCACTGCCTCACACTCCAAAAACTGACGAAAAACTATACTTGTACTTGGCGGTATCGGAAGTCGCCGTAAGCAGTGTCCTAGTTCGAGAAGAGCAAGGTACGGAATTTCCCATTTATTACGTAAGTCGGACCTTAGGAGAAGCGGAAACTAGGTATCCGCACTTAGATAAACTGGCACTTGCGCTCGTAAGCGCATCTAGAAAGTTAAGGCCGTATTTTCAATGTCACCCCATAAGCGTATTAACCACCTGCCCACTCCGTAATATTTTACATAGGCCGAAACTATCAGGCCGATTGGCCAAATGGGCCATCGAACTCAGTGGGTACGATATCGAATATCAACCCCGTACGGCCATCAAGTCTCAAATTTTAGCAGACTTCGTGGCCGACTTCGCGCCAACCCTCATACCCGAAGTCAAAAAGGAACTCCTTTTGAAATCAGGTATATCGTCCGGGGTATGGGTCCTTTTTACGGACGGTGCTTCGAATACAAAGGAGTCCGGGTTAGGCATAGTTTTGAAACCCCCCACGGGTAACATTATTAGGCAAGCTATTAAAACTATCATGTTAACTAACAATGAGGCCGAGTATGAAGCCATGATTGCAGGTCTCGAACTAGCTAGACACTTGGGAGCAGAAGTCATTGAGGCGCATTGTGACTCTTTACTGGTGGTGAGTCGAGTAAACAAAACCTTCGAAGTCTGAGAAGGTAGGATGCAAAGGTATCTGGACAAACTGCTTATCACTTTACACCATTTTAAACAATGGACCCTAAGGCATGTTCCATGAGAACGGAATAATGAGGCCGATGCTCTTGCAAATTTGGGATCGTCAGTCGAGGTAGACGATTTGAGCTCGGGGACTTTCGTTCAGCTTTCAAAATCGGTAATCGAAGATGGGCACGACGAAATAAATTCTACTAGCTTAACCTAGGATTGGAGAAACAAGTATATTGAATACTTAAAAAACGAAAAGCTCCCTTCAGACCCTAAAGATTCCAGGGCCCTACGGACTAAAGCTGCTAGATTTACGTTGGCTGCGGATGGAACACTATATTGAAGAACATTCGATGGACCGATGGCGGTATGCATGGGTCCGGGAGATACCAATTACATCCTCCGAGAAGTACACGAGGGCACTTGTGGCAATCACTCCGGTGCCGACACATTAGTTCGAAAAGTGATCAGAACGGGGTATTACTGGATCGATATGGGCAAAGATGCGAAAGAATTTGTTCGTAAATGTGATAAATGTCAAAGGTTTGTGCCAATGATCCATCAACCCGAAGAGCAACTTCACTCGGTCCTGTCCCCATGGCCATTTATGAAATGGGGAATGGACATCGTCGGCCCTCTGCCATCGACCCCAGGTAAAGCAAAATTTATTTTATTTATGACTGACTATTTTTCTAAATGGGTTGAAGCGCAAGCGTTCGAGAAAATAAGAGAGAAAGAAGTTATAGACTTTATTTGGGATCATATCATATGCCGATTCGGGATACCCGCCAAAATAGTATGCGACAATGGGAAGCAATTTGTTGGCAGCAAAATCACAAAATTCTTCGAGGATCACAAAATAAGAAGGATATTATCAACGCCATACCACCCCAGTGGGAACGGTCAGGCCGAATCAACGAACAAGACTATTCTTCAAAACCTGAAGAAGAGACTGAACGACGCAAAGGGAAAATGGAGAGAAATTCTGCCCGAAGTCATTTGGGCATACCGAACAACGTCAAAATTCAGTACGGGGGCGACCCCATTCTCCTTAGTATATGGTTCCGAAGCATTGATACCAGTCGAAGTCGGTGAACCTAGTCCCAGATTTTGATTCTTGACGGAAGAATCAAATAACGAGGCTGTGAACACCAACCTTGAATTATCGGACGAAGGACGAGAAGCTGCCCTCATCCGACTGGCCGCCCAAAAGCAACAAATCAAAAGGTATTATAATCGAAGAACTAAACTTCGCCATTTCAAGCTCGGGGACTTAGTGTTAAGAAAAGTCACCATCAATACTCGGAATCCAAACGAAGGAAAATTAGGACCAAATTGGGAAGGAACATACCAGGTGCTCGAGAACGTTGGAAAAGGATCATACAGGCTCGGCATCATAAACGGCAAACAGCTATCAAGCAGTTGGAATGTATCACATCTAAAACGGTACTACTGCTAAGGTACGACCTTTCCATATTCATCTAATTGACCCATGCAGAAGTCCGAACAAGAGTTGAAGTAGATCTTTCGCTTAAAAGCACGCGTTGCACTCTTTTTTCCTTAGACCGGTTTTCTCCCAAACGGGTTTTTCGGCAAGGTTTTTAATGAGGCAACCATCGATCGTGCTGCACTTTTAACGATATCCGAGGCCTCTTTCCAACCGACCTCAAATACCGGGGGCATCAGGACCCTCAAATACATCGAGTTCAGATACAAGAAAGTCATTTCACAACAATAGGGCTCCAACAGGAAAAATTGTAAGAGCCAAATAGTCAAAATGAACCATGTTCATATAGATTGGCCCAAACATAAAAACATGTGTAATGACTTGAGATTTATTGTGCAACCAGAATTAAGATTCACTCAACTCGGGCTACTATTATTTTGAGTTCGAGCGAGCACTCACTCGACTATTAAAGCCTATGGGCCACATTATCTCAAGTTCGAAACATTCACTCGACTATAAAGCCTACGGGCTACTATTATTCCAAGTTCGAGCAAGCACTCACTCGACTATTGAGCCTACGGGCCACATTATCTCGAGTTTGAAACATTCACTCGACTATAAAGCCTACGGGCTACTATTATTCCGAGTTCGAGCAAGCACTCACTCGACTATTAAGCCTACGAGCCATATTATCTCGAGTTCGAAACATTCACTCGACTATAAAGCCTACGGGCTACTATTATTCTGAGTTCGAGAAAGCACTCACTCGACTATTGAGCCTACGGGCCACATTATCTCGAGTTCGAAACATTCACTCGACTATAAAGCCTATGGGCTACTATTATTCCGAGTTCGAGCAAGCATTCACTCGACTATTGAGCCTACGGGCCACATTATCTCGAGTTCGAAACATTCACTCGACCATAAAGCCTACGGGCTACTGTTATTCCGAGTTCGAGCAAGCACTCACTCGACTATTAAGCCTACGGGCCACATTATCTCGAGTTTGAAATATTCATTGGACCATAAAGCCTACGGGCTACTGTTGTTTCGAGTTCGAGCAAGCACTCACTCGACTATTAAGCCTACGGGCCACATTATCTCGAGTTCAAAACATTCACTCGACTATAAAGCCTACGGGCTACTGTTATTTTGAGTTCGAGCGAGCACTCACTCGACCATTATGCCTACGGGCCATATTATCTCGAGTTCGAAACATTTACTCGACTATAAAGCCTACGGGCTAATGTTATTTCGAGTTCGAGCGAGCACTCACTCGACCATTACGCCTACGGGCTACATTATCTCGAGTCCGAAACATTCACTAGACTATAAAGCCTACAGGCTACTGTTATTCCGAGTTCGATGAAACAATCACTCGACTATTAAGCCTACGGGCCATATTATCTCGAGTTCGAAACATTCACTCGACCATAAATCCTACGGGCTACTGTTATTTCGAGTTCGAACGAGCACTCACTCGACCATTATGCCTACGAGCTACAATATTTCAAGTTTAAAACATTAACCCAACCATTACATTACACCTACAGATTATGTTCCTTCGAAGTTTGAATCATCGACTCAACAAACAAACCCAGGGGCTACAAATCTGATCGATTAGAGAGACTACAAGGTCAACATTCGATTAAAAGTCTTCACAAAACAAAAACAAGTCGACCTCGTTATACATATATATACAAAAATTACCTACGTGATTAATTTACAAACATGAAGAATCAGAAACTAAGCTTCCTGGTCGAGCTCTTCCCCGTCTTCGGATCCGCTTTTGCTACCATCATCATCATCATCATCAGAAGCTAAGGCTTCCGCTTCCGCTTAAAGCTCTTTTGCCTTTTTAACCTCTTCAGTAAGGTTGAAACCTCGAGCGTGTATCTCCTCGAGGGTCTCCCTCCGAGACCTACACTTAGCAAGTTCGGCAACCCAATGAGCTAGAGTATCGGCGGTCTTCGCCACTTCCCGGGCCTCCATCTGAGCGACCTCAGCATCGGCCCGATATACAGCAATGGACTTATCCGCCAAGACTTTCGACGACTCAACCTTCGCCTTAGCCTCAGTAAGTCGTGTTTCAAGTTCCTCGATCTTCTTAGCTTGAACCGCCCCCTTCTGCTTAACACTTCGAAGTTGAACGTCGGCCGATAATAATTTTGTTAAGATGGTTTCTTTTTCCGCTGCCAGGCCGTCGAGGGTCTCCTTCCACCGATTGCATTCAGCTCGGATTTGATCGACTTCTTCTCGAAGTAACCCGATCTTTTTGATCTTTTGCTGCAACTGAGACAACG
>AWOL01S0043628.1:13266-35936 GCA_000715115.1 Nicotiana otophora
AACCTCCGCCTTAGCCTCAGCAAGTCGTGTTTCAAGCTCCTCGATCTTCTTAGCTTGAACCGACCCCTTTTGCTTGACACTTCGAAGTTGAACGTCGGCCGATAATAATTTTGTTAAGATGGTTTCTTTTTCCGCTGCCAGGCGGTCGAGGGTCTCCTTCCACCGATTGCATTCAGCTCGGATTTGATCGACTTCTCCTCGAAGTAACCCAATCTTTTCGATCTTTTGCTGCAACTAAGACAACGAAGGGTTAACTTCCACGGTTGAGTCATACCCATACTTTAACAGAACGAGACTCACCTGCTTATCGAGCTCAACCCCTTCTTCACGGACCTTAGCCAAATCCGCTTGGAGGTCCTTTATAGCCTCATCCTTTTGGCTACAAAGAAGCCGTAGGGCATCTCTCTCACCTGAGACCTTCCGAAGCTAGTCCTCACACTGGCTAAGATCGACTCGAAACCTACTAATATCCTGCACAGTAAGAAACACGAGTCAAGTATGGAAAAGAACAAAGAAACCAAGTATGGAAGAATCATTACCCGAGTAATGAAAAGCTGAGCTTCCTCTAATAAAAGAGAAGCGTCACCGATATCGGAACCATCGTCGACTCCAGTAAAACAATCGCTAAAAGGATCCCCTACGCCATAGCCTACGCCGATATCGGGAATCTTCAACTCTCGAGCTTCCTTCAACGCCTCCTCAGAAAAAGATGGAAGAGAAGGCGAATGACCCATTGTCAGAGCCCCAAGCAAAGCACTCAGAGTACTCTGGTCGAGACTCATGTCTTCGGAAACAACCCCGACAGGCACAACCGCCATCATCTCGGGAGCTCTGGCAACCTCGATGGTCTCCGTGGATCGGACTACCAAAGCCGAGGAGCTATTTTCTTCTTCTTCTTCTCTCAGTCGTTGGACCGAGTCAATCGAAAGGGCAATTGCTTTTCTCCTCACCCTTCGACTTTTGGGCTTGGGGTCCTCTGACCGAGAGGAAGCTATTCGCTTCTTATCTTCCCCTTGTTTAGGGACTAAGGACTTGTTTCCTTCTCCACCGCTCGAAGGCCTCAAAGCGGCATCCCTGGTTACGCTTGCACAAAAGGAAACCGGTAACGAATAGAACGCAAAGAATATTTCAAAGAAAACAGGAAGCAAACCTTACCATGGTTCTTGGCCTCCCATCTGCCTTTTGCCAAATCACGCCAAGCGCGCTCGGCGTAAGAGGAGGTCGAGGCTAACTTTCGAACCCAGTCCTCGAGATCGAGCACCGCTTGTAGCATCCAAGGGGCAGTTGAACATCAGGGAAGGACATCAGAAAAAATCGAAAAAGGACATGAAAAGTGAACAAATATCACTTACGGTCAAAATTCCATTCTTCAGGGAACGACATCTTCTCCTCCGGAATGAGATCATGGGTCCTCACTCGAATATAACGACCCATCCAACCCCGATCTTTGTCTTCATCGATGCTCGACATCAAAGCCTTCGATGCCCGACGATGAAGTCTGATTAATCCTCGAATGATCTGAGGCCGATACAGTCATATGAGGTGGTTCAGAGAAAAATCCACCCCCCCGGCGTTGGTAGAGAAGAAGCGCAATAAGATCACTATACGCCATAAAGCGGGATGAATTTGGCCAAGGGTGACTTGATACCTTTTGCAGAAATCACTAATCACCAGTTCGACGGGTCCCAGTGTGAAGGGATAAGTATAAATACTTAAAAATCTCTCCACGTAAGTGGTAACACTCTCATCGGAAGATGGAATTTGCAACACGACCTCGGAACCCCAGTTGTAGTCTTTTCTGACGGTCTCGAGGTGATCCTCCGTTATAGAGCACGTATACATCGATACATGCTCACAACGACCCGGAACTGAGGAAGTATTCTCCACCTTAAAATCGATCTTCAAAGTGCACGGGCCAGGAACATAGTCATAAACTGACGGCTCCACCGGCGCCTTACCATTAGACGATCGTGAGGAAGAAGCTTTCTCCTTCTGAGTTACGGTTTTGGAAGTTTTTGCCATTGATATGAAAGGAAAGAGTGCAAAGGAAGGTGAAGAAATAAACATCACCAAAATTCTGGTATGGGCGGTCCTGTAGCAGCGAAATAGAGAGGATAAATAAGAAAATTTGGAAGAAAAAAGGCGCAAAAGTGGTGACAGTTGTATGGAAAGACTATTTATAGAACAAGGCATGACAGTTCGGTATCAGCGGTGGCCGACCTCTGTCTGACGCACATTAAATGCTTCGGTAAGATCGAGCCGATAGGACAGCTATCACATACGTCAAGATCGGGTTTGATAGAAACGTCAGCATAAATTTGATCGAACCACAGGGAAATCATATCGTTCCTCGCCATATCTTTTTCGAGAAACGAGGGGACTATCTATGTACGGTCAAAACTGATTCTCAGTCGTAAAGACCGGTCCCGACAATGACATTTTAATCGAAGGGTATCCACATGACAAGCTCGAATGAATTTCGAAGTAGGGACGTCGAGCTTCGAGCTATAAGACCTATCAACGGCAAAACTCGATATCATTATCGAGCCCATGTCCGAATCGGACTACGGGGTAACACCGATCGATACAATCCCCGAATACCGATGCCCCAAGGCAGAATCGAGCTCGAGACAAGACTGGGGGTTCGATCTAACACAAAGCTCGAGCCAGTACCGAGCTCGCAGACAAGAGCCGTTATAACCGCACCGAGGGAGAGAATCTTGGCGAAAATCAAGGAAGAGACAAACCATCATGGGTCCTCCACTATATGTATTATTTTATGTTGTTATAGATAAAGCACTAACCCTCTACTATAAAAAGGGAAATTTCAGTATACTTAGGGGCCAACTCATTTTTAGTCTTCCCATCTATCATTTCCATTTTATAGCAAAAATACTTGTATTGTCATCTTGTATCAAAGGAATTTACATTCCCTTAGAACCATATCTAAATTTAACGTTATCTGATTTTTCGCGTAAACAATATATATAGGGGCGGATCCAGCTTTAAGGTTGTGGGTTCCAGTGAACCCACTAGCATTTGCTCAAACCCTGTATTTGTATTAAGAAATTCACTAAATATCTATAAAAATCTGATTGGGAACCTAGTTATTATTATATATATAACTCGAGATCGTTGTAGGAACCCATAAACTTTAAATTCTGGATCCGCCTATATATATATATAGTGTATGTGTATGTGTGTATGTGTGAGAACATATGGTACAATGCTTATTTGATGCACCTCTACAACTAAAATCGGGGGTTCCCATGTTCGTCTTGTTATTTTTTCCTTTCTTTAATTTTCTTAAATTGAGATCCGACGTACTTTTTTCTTTCATTTTCTTTGTTTGGTTTTTTTTTTAAAATGATCAAGTTTAAAAAATTGAAATCTTTATTCTCTTTTGTTAGTATAAAAATATTTTATATTATTAAACTAAAGGAAAATATTAAAAACGAAAAAGGTACAATTTGCATCTCTTGCGTTACTAACAAGCTGACACTGCAGCGAGAGAGAAAGAGGGGTTTTTTTGTCGAATCAATAGTTGGTAAGGTTGGAAATAGGATATTATTTGTTTCTGGGTGTGATTGGTTGAAGGGGATTGGGTAGGGTAACATGGTAGTTTAGGGAAGAAATGAGTTTGTTCTGTTTGAATTGGGTTATGCGTTCCATAGGCGACACGTAGCTCGCCATTTAAAATAAAGATATTTATGTTGGGAACTGTAATGGTAGAGACATCAAAGGCCAGATAGTTTTACACAGTATTTCAAAATAAAAGACTATATTTATACCTTTTCCATATTAAAAAACATAAGTCCAACACAAACACTCAGTAATTTGCACCCACGTATTCATATTTTTCAGCTGGCACCTGAATAGCCGATAATGTTTTTGGTAAAAATGTTTATACACTGTTATATATTATTTACATACTTATATAAATAACATATCTAACTTTATTAAAAGTAGATACTAGGATATAAAGTATCAAAGATGGCTCAAGGGGAGGCTCGTAAAGTCTTTGATTTAAGCCTCCTAAGTTTTGGGGGCCCAAAATAATTTTGAGTTACGAATTATCTATCTTGTTAGACAATATTAAAGTTTACAGAAAAAATAAAAATAATACAAAATCTTTATAAAAGTAGAAAGAAGGATGGTATATTTTTTAGCAATAAAAATATTTTAGAATTTTGATTAAGTTACTCAAATCTTCATATTGGTAATAATGTTCTTTACAATAAGATCCAAGGTAATGCATTGTAAATACGTGGCTAACATCTTATTAATTTAAATTTTCTTATCAATGTGGATATTAATATTATATTTTATAAGATAACTACACTATAGACAAAAAAGACCAATATAAATATTTTGCTTGTCTAGGGTTTAGCAACTTGTAGCAGAGTTCTATCCCACCACTAGCCCCAGATAGATTATGCCATGCTACTTGAGTAACTAAGCAAGTAGAAGTTATTAAGATTACTAATGGTCCCATGTATCAGTCAATACATACTTTTTCTAAAATAAGGGACATGTTGGGAACTTGAGACTTGCCAAGGATGTTGTGAACTGAAATTAGAAGTGTATAGAGGAGGTGTTTGATTGAAATGATGTTGATACCCCATGTTTTGATCCCTATATCATATATTACAATGACCATAAGAATCTGTACCTTGTGCATAACTGAAATTTTGCGACAGAACTTCAGGTCTAGGAGCTGGTGTAGTAGCTGGAATATTCAATACAGCGTTCCATAGATGCCTAGATCGTGGGTCATTATAATAGTTGTATGGTGGGAGAAATATATCAATCTCCATTGCAATAGAGGTCAGAGAATCGATGCTCTGATACCACTGATACAGAATCAAAAAATGCAGAGAAAAAACTAAAGCTACAGCTAAGAGAAGAAGGAAAACTAGGGCAAAAAGTAAATGATAATTTCATTCATAATTTTCCTCTACCGATTTTCAAGTTAAATAGCTATAGGTAGTGGAGGGACTAAAACTAATTAAAGGGAACGTACAAGCTAAAATATAAACAACATAACTAATTGGACTAAAGTGGAATAAAAATAACTATGGTGTAATTAATAATATCGACAACCTCACAATATTAGCATCTTCCAATTTGCAGCAGTGATATATCGTATCAGAAAGCAGAGGAAGGGAAAAACAGGGGATCACATATAGAGACAATGCAGTCGTAAACTCTCCGAGACACTATGAAAACGTTGAGATGTAAACCATGAAACCCAACTCCAATACACCATGAAATCTCTCACCTTTAGCTGTCATTTTGGTTCATCCCGAACTCCATTTTTATCAGTAAAGAAGCTCTGAAACTTGCAATATTCAGTAAACAAAGGTTGTCGTTCGAGTCGCTTGAGGTTCCAGATTTCTGTCGTGGTCTCTTCGTTTTCAACCCCATTGCTGTTTTATTCTTGTAAACAGTTGGAAGATCTCTGATGTTCTGAAAGTTATAAAAAGGTCCCTTCTTTATACTCCTTTTATTCCATATGATCTTTCTAATATAGTGACGGATTTTAGTGAGTTGTTGTACTTCGGTGTTAGCTTGTCTTTGTTCGTCGCCTCTGCTTCTTTGATGATATATGATTCCCTGTTTTTCTTTACTTCCTTTACGAGTTCATTGAAATATTTTGGATTGGTTCATATTTTGATGCTTGGAATTAAATCATGTTTTTTATACAATTGTTACATGACGACAAGAGTATGTTGCTCTAGTGGTAAGCACCCCCACTTCCAACCAAGAGGTTGTGAGTTCGAGTCACCCCAAAGAGCAAGTTGGGGAGTTCTTGGAGGGAGAAAGCCAAGGGTCTATCGGAAACAGTCTCTCTACCCCAGGGTAGGGGTAAGGTTTGCGTACACACTACCCTCCCCAGACCCCACTAGTGAGATTATACTGAGTTGTTGTTGTTGTTGTTGTTGTTGTTGTTGTTACATTGGTGTAATAGTTTGATTATAATATGGACAGTAAGTTTGCTTGACTAGTTCAAATGAATTTAAGTGATGAGATTGAATGTAAGACGATGATGGGATGACTGATTTTAGGTTTACTAAATCATGTACTAATTCGTTTTGGGCTGCCTCATTACCTAGAATACTAGTGGACTCCGTGGTTTAAATGCGAGACAATAAGAAAATATTGTTCATTTAAAGATGGTTTGGGCTTCAGGGATATATGTTTGACTCTGGCTGGTATAATTGTTAATGGTTTAAAACATTTCTAGGCTCCTAGACTAGAAAACTTAATAAAGGCTAGCCTATTTCCCCCCATAATCCATAGATGTTCATGCATGCTCTAAAAATATTGGC
The DNA here is from genome assembly GCA_000715115.1 of Nicotiana otophora. Taxonomy (NCBI): domain Eukaryota; kingdom Viridiplantae; phylum Streptophyta; class Magnoliopsida; order Solanales; family Solanaceae; genus Nicotiana; species Nicotiana otophora. Next base: position 19,599 of record AWOL01S0043628.1, read on the forward strand.
AAATTTAATATCTCCAAAATACTTTATTCATCCATAAAATCGGGGCCTCACAACAATTAATCGCTAGTGTGCTTTAGGCACGTATTAACAAATTTACTATAGTGATTATCTATACGTTCGCATAACATAGTTATGATTCTCAAAATAAATCAAGGTACGCGTTCGCACAACTTTGGCCAAACAATCTTGATAATTAATAAAGCGTGATAAATTGTGTACACGTACGCGTGACATAATTCTAAGCACCCCAAATAAAGCGGATTTACATATGTAATCCGTTTCAAAGATTAACTCTATAAACACCATAATTAAAAGCGGTAAAAAGGGTAAATACACATCGGTTCTAAAATACGTAATTAAATAAATTAACTAAGCCAGGTATGATTTAAGCGACCCGTGCTAAAATTACGAAATCCGGAAATGCCTAATACCTTCTCTCGGATTAACAGAATTCCTTACCCGGTCTTCTGGTTTTCGCAGACTTTAAATAAAGTCAAATTTCCTTGATTTGGGATTTAAAATAAACCGGTGACTTTGGACACCATATAATTATCCCAAGTGGCGGCTATAAATTAAATAATAATCCCATCTCGATTAATATTAATTTAATTAGAAAAACTCCTTATTCCTCAGGGAAAAAAGGGTGTGACAGCTCTAGCGACTCTGTTGGGGACCGAGCTCAGAATCTCTGGTTCAAGATTCAGAATTCGAGCTTGTTATTGTGATATATACTTGGCTTTATTATTTGTTGATATTACTGTGTTTGTGGGCCTAATGTGCTATTGCCGCTCATTTACTGCTTTGATATTGCTTGAACTGTATTAAACTATCTTCTTACGCCTCTCTTCTGAGTCTTCTAAAATTATGGTGCACACGTATGCGTGACCCACTTTTCTGTTAGAAGTCATACCAAATAGAACGAAGCTGGATCGGCAACTAGGCCGGGTAGGCTTTCGTTCTCCCGGTACATTGCCCCTACCTCGCCTCGAGTTGTCCGCTTGGGTAAGTCATGTCTAGAATACACCCCCAAGGTTTTTAAACCTGGAATAACATAGCCTCAAGCCAGATTCCTAGTAGGAACGTTTGTCTGCATCACGTGCATTTGACTTTGGGGACTCAACACAGGGGTTGGGTCCGTCTAGGACGGGTGTACCCAGAAATAAAAGACCATCCCGATGCACCCAATGTGCTACATGTTGCATTTTTCAAGGGTAAAAGGGGTCATTTGGCGGACCAATAATGGTTAAGGTAAACGAGAAAGAAAAGAGGGTAAAGTGTAAAAATGAAGCAAGTAGGGCCCAGTTATATTTTTCTTTCACAATTATTTTTAAAGAAAAAGACCAAAAAAAAATAAAAATAAAAAGTCCAAAAAGATTTTGCATTTTTCCATCATTTTTCAAAAAAAAAAGACAAAAAATATATTTTCTCCAAATCAGTTGTTTTTTTTAATTCTCGCTCGTATCCAATCTTCTCAAACTACGCATACCCGATTCTCGTCTTTCGGGGCGGGATACTGTCAGACCTAAAATTTCACCACATGTGTCGTGATGGAACCTAGTCTCTAAGATTAGGTAAGCCGATTTCAATTACATTTTGAAGCTATTTTTCTTTTTGAAACTAACAACAGAAATAATTACAATATACAACATCCCAAGACTGGTAGTACCGAGTCATGAACTCTAACTGAATACATGAAATGATCACGAGGACCAAATATACAATAATGTTGATTACAAATTAACAGTACAATGAAATAAAAAGACTCCAAGGGACTACGACGACTAAGCAACTCTACCTTGAATCCTTACGATCCCGATTTAACTATGCTCAAGTCCGATGTCTCCAATACCTGGCTCTACACAAAAATATATAGAAGTGTAGTATGAGTACACCACGGTCGGTACCCAGTAAGTATCAAGACTAACCTCAGTGGAGTAGAGAAGAGGTACAATCAAGACACTCACTAGTCTAATAACATGTGCAATATAATATACAAAATAATAGGAAACAAATAATAATAAGGGCAACATAAAATAACCAGTGATGTGCACAGTAAGACAATAAAATCACCATTAATATCGCTCAACAATTGATGAATACATTTACACCCAGTTAATTCAAGTTCTTCAATTAAATATCTTTCACACATAATTCTTACAAATAAAACTCTTTTTCAAATATAATTTCCTCAAATAAACATCTTTCGAATATAAAATTCTTTCAATAAATATCTTCAAATATAATTTCCTTAAATAAGTATCTTTCAAATACAATTATTTCATATAATTCTTTTTGAATAAAAATCCTTCCAAATAAATATTTTGAATATAATTATTTCAATTAAAAGTTACCATGTGACACCTTATTTCAAAATCATAAAAATACGGGTCTCAACCTATTTTTATATTTTTTGTAAACACGGGTCTCAGCCCATTTTTTATGTTTCCACGACATCTCGTGCCCATAATTAAATCATCATATTTTCCCGGCACCTCGTGCCCTCATTTCATATCACAACTGTACGGACAACTCACGTGCCAAATATCATTATCATTTCATCACAGCACTTCGTGCCCACATTTCATATGTCAACTGCACGGATAATTCACGTACCAAATATCCTAATTATTTACTAACGGCACCTCGTGACCACAATTCATTTTATAATCTGCCTAGCCATACCCACAAGCTCTCAATTTTAACATAAATCAGATTGTTATCAATTTACCAACAACAAGACAAATTGCACAAGGTATAAAAATAAATACAAGAAAATCACAAAATCACATGAAAATCATCAACACCACAACCCCACATCATCACATATCGTCCCTGACAATAGCCACCCTTATCGCACCTATAGCCAGCCTTATCGCTCCGCCCAGACAATATCAATAGCCACCCTTATCTCTCCTATTGCCACCCTTATCGCTCTGCCCAGACAATATTCCAACAACACAACAACAGTGAAATGTCACCCTTATACCCATATAATATCAATGGTGAAATGCCATCCTTATCTCCTCAAAATAATAATTCACACAATACAACAATTTACACGGCAAGTTATCACGACAACAGTAAAAAAATCAATTCACATTGCAGTTTGCTCAATGGCCACAACAAATTTCAAGGATATAACAAAATCAATTAATTTCACAACAAATAGCCAACAGCTCCACACAATGTGTACAACACCCAAAAAATAACCAATAGAGATAGAAACTACTCAACATAAATCAAAGTCTTCATTAAATTCAAATTTTTAACAATTATATAAACACCTCTTCTTAAGCTCATTTAATTAATTATTTGTAGAGAAAAAATCCATAATGAAATTCAATTCTAATAATTATCAAACCAAAATATTTACGGAGTTACATAAATAATCAAGTAACAATCACATCAAATTGTCATATAACAATAGATTCAGCAACAATAAGGATTTAGGCACGATAAATAGATGATTAAATATATATCAACAATTACCCAATTTACCACACAATATGCTCAAGACTTTAACTCAATAAAAAATTACACATATAAGCCGAGTACGTACTCGTCACCTCGCGTACACGGCTTTTCACATTTCACAAATGGCACATAAGACTCGATGCCTAAGGGGTAATTCCCCCACTCGAGGTTAAGCAAGACACATACCTCTTTGAAGTTATGCCGATATTCCTAAATCGCCTTCTTGCTTGAATTGACCTCCGGACCGCTCAAATCTATCCAAATTAATTATATAACTTCATTAAAATTCATCGGAAATAATTCCGGATAATAATACGACGACTTAAAATTTTATTCCAAAAAGTCAACAAAAGTCAATGCGGGACCCACCTCTCGGAAGTCGACATAATTCTCATAAAATCCGAACACTCATTCCGATATGAGTTCAACCATACCAATTTTATCGAATTTCAATAAAAAAAGTCGACCTCCAAATCTTAAATTTAAACCAAGAAGGTTTCTAAATTTTCAACCCAATTCACTAATTTAGTGATAAAAACAACAATAGATTCATGTAATTTAACCAAAATCAAGTTAGGAATTCTTACCCTAATGTTTTCCTTGAAACACTCTCGAAAACTCGCCTCATCCGAGCTTCCTTGGTCCAAAAATGGAAGAATGACACGAATTTGGACTTTATTCTGCTGCCCAGGGGTTTGTTATTCGCGTTCGCGACACCCCTCACATTCGCGATGAACAAATTCTTCAAAAGTCATATTCAAACTCTTCTTAGACAGCCTCTAGTATAATGGTCATAACCTTTTGTACAAAACTCCAAATGATGAATGGTTTGACTTTCTGAAATGACTTCAAATTTTGCATACAAGTCATAATTGACATAACGAAGCTATTCCAATTTCCAGAATCCGATTTCGGCGCCGATATCAAAAAGTCAACCCCCGGCCAAACTTCCAAAAAATTCATCTTTCGCCATTTCAAGCCAAATTTCTCTACGTACCTCCAAATAATTTTTTGGACACGCTTCTAAGTCCATAATCACCATATGGAGCTATTGACATCATCAAAATTCCGTTCCAGAGTCGTTTTCACACAGTTCCGACTATGGTAAAACTCCTAAGACTTAAGCTTCTGTTTTGGGGACCAAGTGTCCCAAATCACTCAGAATCATCCGATAACTGAATTCAACCACGCACGCAAGTCAATACACATAATAAGAAGCTGCTCAGGGTCTTATGCCACCAGACGGAGCTTAAATTCTTAAAACGACAAGTCGGGTCGTTATATTCTCCACCTCTTAAACAAACGTTCGTCCTCGAACGTGTTAATAATTATTCTAAGGTTACCAAATTGATGATTTTTACTTTTACACATATACTCACGGTTGGTCCCACGCTGTTGCATTGGAGGTAAGTCTGGCAACACCATCTCATTTGAGATTATTTCTTTTATCCATATTTGTGAACCTTAAGACCAATTTCTTACACTCCAAACATTTTCAGAAAGTCCGATTTTTCATTAACGCACGGTATTAGTCTCAACTGGCTGTAGCAACTCGTGCCTACGCACACATCAACTTTCTTGATAGTGTTGAAGTACTTCAAAAAATTTCTGGGGTGTTTCATTCTTCCCCGCTTAGGATCATTTGTCCTCAAACAGATAACATAATTTATCTCTTCTTTCACACATATCAATCTCCCAAATTTTTTCTCACTCCCAAAATTTTCAGAAAATTTCGGCAGAGTCTCCCCTGTAAATGGGCCTATCCACCTGCCAGAGTAACACCAAAACGACTCTTAACAACACATCCACAAGGTATATATCAATAACACTGATCTAAGCATTACAAGCATTGTATTATCAAAATGATATCCGGACATGAAGCACATCATATGTACACTCATCACCACATCTATGGTCTTAAAAGTTGTTCATAATTAATTTCAGTATCATCAATTAATCTCATATTAACCACCACCTCATTTCGAATTTTCACAATACTGACAACAGAATGTGAGGCATGAAGACCTCATGATTACTTACTCAGATTAATGAGTCACATTTAACGTCACCTGGGCACTAACCCCATAGGCTAACACTCAATGTTTACAACACGCAAATGGCTGAATATGAACAAAAAAATATACAAGAATTATCAAATAAGCCTAACAAGCATGACTCCCTATTAATATTATTGTACACATTAATTTCACAAAGGGATAATTTTAAACTCATAAATATTTCACCTCAAGGACCTCATCCTTATATAACTTCCATCGCGGCTTGCAGCCCGGTTTAAATATTTCACACCATATAAAAATACGAGGATCTCGTCTTTAACTCCGAATCACAAGTATTTTGTACATTGTGCCAACTGAAATTCTAATTTCCTTTCTTTATTCTTTTCAATAAATTTCATAAATAGTTTTCACAACACATAATGAACCCTCATACCGGTAGGGCATATAATTCATAAAAATTGGAATCAATTATTTCGAAACACATTAAAACCACAATAATGAATAATAAAAATTACTTTTGGACTTATATCCCTCACTGGTGTACACAAATAAAATGACAGACATGGGTTCACATCTTTAAATCTCCCAACAGGGATAAACATATAAGTAGGTCACAAATTTACGAAGCTCACCCATAAGTGGAGCATAATAGGAGGACTCACCTCAATATTCAGAATCGAATCAAATTAAGAGAAATACCCTTTTATAATAAAAATCAGGATCGTACCTGTAACGACACCATCTGGTCTATTGGCCTCAGCCAAATCATAGTGATTAAATCAACGGGTCGGGCCTCCACCTCTTCGGCGCCCACTACCCACCATTCCTCCACCTCTAGCTGACTGTGCACGTGGAGTATCAACTGGAATAAAGCTTGTAGCTGGAGTGTTCTGATGAAATCCACCCCTCCCACGTCTGGGATAATCTCTCATGATATGCCTAGTATCACCACACTCATAATAACCCCTATGAGGTCGTGTCTGCTCGTACTGAGTCTGTGCCGAATAACTGGAATAACCACTATAAGAATCTTGTGTCAGTGGTACACTGTAAATTAGAGCACTCCGAGTAATCTGATGTGCGGACTGAGATGACCGACTGCTCGAGCCTCTGCTATAATGGATTCTAGCTGAAGAGTAAAACCCACTAAATCCTCTAGATCTTCGAGATCTTTTGGTCTCCTTAGACTCCCTTTCCTCGCCTAAAACATCCTCAATCTTCCTTACAATCTCCACTACTTGTTGAAATGGAGCATCAGTTTGCAACTCTCTAGCCATGCATATTTTAATATCATAATCGAGCCCCTCAATGAATCTGCAGACCCGTTCTCTGATTGTAGGAACTAAGATAGGTGCATGACGGGCTAACTCATTGAACCTGATAACATATTCTAACACTGTCATAGTGCCCTAACGCAACCATTCAAACTCCGTGCGCCACGCATCTCGGAGAGTCTGGGGAACAAACTCTTTCAAGAATATTTCCGAAAATTGAGTCCAGGTTGGTTGTGTTGCATCGGCTGGTCTACCTTCTTCATAGATTTGCCACCACCGATACGCTGCGCCTGACAGTTAAAATGTAGTAAAGGCAACTCCGCTCACTTCCACAATATCCATGGTGCGGAGAATACGGTGACAAATTTTCAGAAATCCTTGGGCATCCTCTATAGTTGTGCCACTGAAAGTTGGTGGATCATATTTCTTAAACCTTTCAAGTCTCTTTTGTTCTTTTTTTGATACCTCGGGCCTGACCTCAAGTCGAACCTGAATAACAGGTTGTACCGGTACTACGCCCAAAACCTGACCAACGTGAACCTGCTGCTCTGGAGTTGTGATAGGAGTCTGAGCTACTCCCTCAATCTGTGAAATATTTGGTGCAACAGAGATCAATCCCGCCTGAGTTAATGTACCAAACATACTCAGGAACTGTGCTAAGGTCTCCTGAAGTCCGGGGGTAACAACAGGTACTTCTGGTACCTGTCCCCCAACTGGAGTTACTAGTGGCTCCTCAACTGTTGTCCTGACAGGTGCTTTAGTCGCAGCACGTACCCTTCCTCGACCTCTACCTTGGCCTCTACCTCGGCCCCGACCTCTTGCAGCCCTAGCAGTATGTGTGGATGCCTGCTCAGCTAACCCAGTAGCACTTGTCCTCACCANCAATATTTCTACAACACAACAACAGTGAAATGTCACCCTTATACCCATATAGTATCAACGCTGAAATGCCACCCTTATCTCCTCAAAATAATAATTCACACAACACAACAATTTACACGATAAGTTATCACGGCAACATTACAAAATTAATTCACATTGCAGTTTGCTCAATGGCCATAACAAATTCCAAGGATATAACAAAATCAATTAATTTTACAACAAATAGCCAAAAGCTCCACACAATGTGTACAACACCCAAAAAAACAACCAATNTTCGTGACTCGTAGAACCTATGAACCTAGAGCTCAGATACCAACTTATCACGACCCAAAATCCCACCACATGCATCGTGATGGCACCTAGTCTCTAAGATTAGGTAAACCGATTTCAATTACATTTTGAAGCTATTTTTTTAAAACTAACTGCGGAAATAATTATAATATACAACCTCCCAAGACTGGTAGTATTGAGTCACGAACTCTAACTGAATACATGGAATGATCACGAGGACTAAATATACAATACTGTTGATTACAAATTAAAAGTACAATGAAATAAAAAGACTCCAAGGGGCTACGACGACTAAGCAGCTCTACCTTGAATCCTTATGATCCCGATTTAACTCTGCTCAAGTCTGATGTCTCCAATACCTGGCTCTGCACAAAAATGTGTAGAAGTGTAGTATGAGTACACCACGGTCGGTACCCAGTAAGTATCAAGACTAACCTCAGTGGAGTAGAAACAAGGTACAATCAAGACACTCACTAGTCTAATAAACTGTGCAATATAATATATNAAACAACCAATAAAGATAGAAACTACTCAACATAAAGCAAAGTCTTCATTAAATTCAAATTTTTAATAATTATATAAACACCTCTTCTTAAGCTCATTTAATTAATTATTTGTAGAGAAAAAATTCATAATGAAATTCAATTCTAATAATTATCAAACCAACAAATTCACGGAATTACATAAATAATCAAGTAACAATCACANAAGGTACAATCAAGACACTCACTAGTCTAATAAACTGTGCAATATAATATATAAAATAATAGGAAACAAATAACATTAAGGGCAACATAAAACAACCAGTGATGTGCACAGTAAGACAATAAAATCACATTAATATCACTCAACAATTGATGAATACATTTACACCCAGTTAATTCAAGTTCTTCAATTAAATATCTTTCACACATAATTCTTACAAATAAAACTCTTTTTCAAATATAATTTCCTCAAATAAACATCTTTCGAATATAAAATTCTTTCAAACTATCTTTAAATATAATTTCCTTAAATAAGTATCTTTCAAATACAATTCTTTCATATAATTATTTTTGAATAAAAATACTTCCAAATAAATATTTTGAATATAGTTCTTTCAATTAAAAGTTACCATGTGACACCTTATTTCAAAATCATAAAAATACGGGTCTCAACCCATTTTCATATTTTTTGTAAACACGGGTCTCAGCCTATTTTTTTATGTTTCCACGGCATCTCGTGCCCATAATTAAATTATTATATTTTCCCGGCACCTCGTGCCCTCATTTCATATCACAACTGTACGGACAACTCACGTGTCAAATATCATTATCATTTCATCACAGCACTTCATGCCCACATTTCATATCTCAACTGCACGGACAATTCACGTATCAAATATCCTAATTATTTACTAACGGCACCTCGTGACCACAATTCATTTTATAATCCGCCTGGCCATAGCCACAAGCTCTCAATTTGAACATATATCAGATTGTTATCAATTTACCAACAACAAGACAAATTGCACAAGGTATAAAAATAAACACAAAAAAATCACAAATCACATGAAAATCATCAACACCACAACCCCACATCATCACATATCGTCCATGATAATAGCCACCCTTATCACTCCTATTGCCACCCTTATCGCTCCTATAGACACCCTTATCGCTCCGCCCAGACAATATCAATAGCCACCCTTATCGCTCCTATTGTCACCCTTATCGCTCCGCCCAGACAATATTTCTACAACACAACAACAGTGAAATGTCACCCTTATACCCATATAGTATCAACGCTGAAATGCCACCCTTATCTCCTCAAAATAATAATTCACACAACACAACAATTTACACGATAAGTTATCACGGCAACATTACAAAATTAATTCACATTGCAGTTTGCTCAATGGCCATAACAAATTCCAAGGATATAACAAAATCAATTAATTTTACAACAAATAGCCAAAAGCTCCACACAATGTGTACAACACCCAAAAAAACAACCAATAAAGATAGAAACTACTCAACATAAAGCAAAGTCTTCATTAAATTCAAATTTTTAATAATTATATAAACACCTCTTCTTAAGCTCATTTAATTAATTATTTGTAGAGAAAAAATTCATAATGAAATTCAATTCTAATAATTATCAAACCAACAAATTCACGGAATTACATAAATAATCAAGTAACAATCACATCAAATTGTCATATAACAACAGATTCAACAACAACAAGAATTTAGGCATGACAAATAAATGATTAAATATATACTAACAATTACCCAATTTACCACACAATATGCTCAAGACTTTAACTCAATAAATATTTACACATATAAGCCGAGTACGTACTCGTCACCTCGCGTACACGGCTTTTCACATTTCACAAATGGCACATAAGACTCGATGCCTAAGGGGTAATTCCCCACTCGAGGTTAAGCAAGACACTTACCTCTTTGAAGTTATGCCGATATTCCAAAATCGCCTTCTTACTTGAATTGAATTTTATCGAATTCCAATAACAAAACGACCTCCAAATCTTAAAATATAAACCAAGAGGGTTTTCTAAATGTTTCAACCCAATTCACTAATTCAGTGATAAAAACAACAATAGATTCATGTAATTTAACCAATATCAAGTTAGGAATTCTTACCCCAATACTTTCCTTGAAACATTCTCAAACAATCGCCTCACCCGAGCTTCCTTGGTCCAAATATGGAAGAATGACACGAATTTGGACTTTATTCTGCTGCCCAGGGGTTTGTTCTTCGCGTTCGCGACATCCCCTCGCGTTCGTGATGAACAAATTCTTCAAAAGTCATTTTCAAACTCTTCTCAGACAGCCTCTAGTATAATGGTCATAACCTTTTGTACAACACTCCAAATGATGAATGGTTTGACTTTCTGAATACTAGACTCCAAGGACTATAACTTTTATTTGTTTCTCATCTCCCAATTCCGTATAGATTACGAGATATAAGCTTCCAAAATCAGCCCTGTGCAACAGAAATTTCCAAACTCTTCCCGGACAGCCTATAGTGTATCTACCATAACTCTTTGTATACAATCCAAATGACAAATGGTTTACCTTTCTGAAAACTAGACATAAAGGGATACAACTTTTAATTTTGGATCATCTCCAAATTCCTTATAGATTGCGAGATATGAGCCTCTAAAGTCAGTCGACGAACAACAAAATTTCCTTCTTCACGAACGCGAGAACCTCTTTGCGAACGCGAAGAACAAAGTCCCAACAACAAAGTCCTTCTTCGCGAACGCGAAGAACAACACCAGAACCAGCAAACAACAGCATCAAAACACCCAAACTTGGTCCGGAACCACCCCGGATCAAACCTGAGGCCCCCGTGACCCCATCCAATCGTACCAACCAGTCCTAATACATAATACGAACTTGCTCGAGGCCTCAAATCACATCTAACAACATCAAAGCCACGGATCATACTCCAATTTAAGCCTAATGAACTTTGAAATTTTAAATTCTATATCTTGTGCCGAAACACATCAAATCAATCTGGAATGACTTCAATGTTTGCACACAAGTCATAATTGACATAACGAAGCTATTCAAATTTTCAGAATCGGATTCCGGCCCCGATATCAAAAGGTCAACCCCCCGATCAAACTTTCCAAAAATTCATCTTTCGCCATTTCAAGCCAAACTCCTCTACAGACCTCCAAATAATTTTCCGGACACGCTCCTAAGTCCATAATCACCATACGGAGCTATTGACATCATCAAAATTTCATTCCGGGGTCGTTTCACATAGTTTTGACTACAGTAAAAATCCTAAGACTTAAGCTTCCGTTTTGGGGATCAAGTATCCCATATCACTCAGAATCATCCGGTAACTGAATTCAACCACGCACGCAAGTCAATACACATAATAAGAAGCTGATGAGGGCCTTATGCCGCCAGACGAGGCTTAAATATTTAAAACGACAAGTTGGGTCATTACAGATACGTAGGTAGCCCACATAGGGTCCGATCTTCCTAGTGAGTCTTAAGTTCTTGGCTTCGAGGGTCGTAGCCAAATCTTGCATATCTAGCCACTTTTGGCCACATAAGCCGTTTTGCAAAATAGGGTTATCTTCGCAAAGTGGCTTGTTGAATTGTGTCTTGAGAGTCTTGAATCCACAATCAACTTTCTCCTAACTTTAATGTCTGTCCTTGTTGAATTTGCATGTCTAGCCACTCGGGCCACATCGGTTGTTCTTGCAAAATGTGACTATTTTTGCAAAAGCGGGTTAGTGACCCGTGTCTTAGAATCTTGAGTTCCCAACTAGGTATCATATTACTTTAAGGTCCATCCTTGTTGAATTTGCATCTCTAGCCGCATTTGGCCATACCGGCCGTATTTTGCAAAATGGGTCATTTCTGCAAAGTAATTTTGAGGGTCATTATTATTGGGAGTTTGAAGCCGTATAAGCCTTAGTGAGGCATTTTCTATGTCTTAGAGGTCAATCTTAATGAGTTTGCACTTTTAGCCGCCTCTTGGCCACGTAGGTTGTTTTGCAAAAATAACCTCAATTGTGTCTTGTATGTGTCCAATAGGAAGTATTTTGGTCTTACATAGTGTCTCGAGTCACTATCTCTATTTGGTCTTATTTCTCTCATTCATGTATGGATTCATTTACCAGAGCTCGAGCATGACAGTTACCCCAAGACCATTCTAGTCAGGACCGTTGCATACATGAGCTGCTTGAGGATACTTTTATGTTTTGAGCATGTCATTCATGTTGTATTTTACTTTCTAGTCTTGTACAGTAGTAACGAGTCTTTTAGGTGGTGTCACTGTTTGTCGTAATCTAGTTCAGTTTTGTTGAATCGTTTGTTATCATACTTCCTATGATGTATTTGAAAACCAAAAACAATTATAAATGAAAAAATCCAAAAAAAAATTATTTTTAGTTTATTTTGTCCATTAATTTTCCCGAATGACACAAGATCTGATTCATGTGGGACATGATACGTAGGCAACCTACATAGGGTTCGATCGAATTATTTTTAAATTTTTTTTAAAAAAGATAAAGTTGTGGGATGTGAGAAATGAGAGGAAAGAAAAGAGTGACAATCAGAAAGAAATGAGAGGAAAGAAAATGAGCAAATCAAAGAGTATTGAAGAGAAATAATGAAGAGGAAAAAGGACAAGGAGAGTAAAATTGGGATGATACCAATATGACCTTCGTACCCTCGAAGTCATTTTAGAACTGTTAACTGTGACTATGTGCATTGCACATAATGTGAGATTACCTTATGTTAAATGCCCTAATGCTAACGTGATGACTTCATTTTGTTCGTCTTCGTTATCTTCATTGTAGAAGAAGGGTGGTTGGTTTGTGGTTCTTAAACTGATAACTCTTCCATACTTCATAAAGTCGAAAGGCAATGGCACATGACAACGAGATTGAGTTGGTTGATACTTGCGCCCGAAAGCAATTGGTTGAACAAGACACTGGGTTGGTTGAAGAGGTAAGGATGTTAAGACGACACATGGCGATATGTATCGGGCTTGGATGACTGGGAAGGCACCACCCCTGCCACCACCTAGCTTCCTAGATGCCACTCCCACCCGAGCTCCGGTACTAGTGTCAGATGATCCACCATATTCTCCATATTTTCTCGCTTATCATAGCTTTCCCAACCTCCCTAGTAGTTTCGTCATTCGTTTTCCAACTACATTTCCCGAAAATAGCCCTCATGTCATATCCACTACCCCCACTATCATAACTTCTCGACAACATTTCCCTTATAGGTCCAACAATGAACACCGATTCAAACCTCATGATACCTAATACTACCCCCCCTCCCCAGAGTTGGCCCACCAGGTCCCGGACTCATATAATCGTAACCCTCAGAATGAGCCTTATGTTGAAAATGAAAAGTCTGTAGGAAAAGAAGGGCGGGATGAGATCCAGAAAGCTGAAAGGTATATAACAGTTCTTAAAGAACATGCAAGGGATGGGAAATCAGATTAACATGTCTTACAATGAATTGTGTATGTTCCCTGATATTCATCTGCCCGCGGGGTTTAAAATGCCAAAGTTTAACTTATATGACGGGCGTGGAGATCCAGCAGCCTATCTGAGGGGTTATTGCAGTGAAATGAGAAGTGTTGGAAGGAAAGATGAGTTGTTGATGGTGTATTTCAGTGAAAGCTTGAGTGGGGCAGCCTTGGAATGATATACTCGTCAAAATGTTAGTAAGTGATATGCATGGAATGAAATGGCTCAAGACTTTGTTCGACACTTTCAGTACAATATAGATATCATCCCAAACCGCTCCTCCCTATTTAAGATGGAAAAGAAATCCGAGGAAAGTTTTAGGGAGTTTGGGCTCATATGGAGGGAACAAGCTGCTCGAGTCAGTTCCCCGATTGATGAAGAAGAAATGGTTGAGCTTTTCCTACAAGCTCACATACCCACCTACTTCAGTCATTTGATCCCGGCTTTGGGTAAATCTTTCAATGTTGTGGTAAAAATGGGGGAGATGGTAGAAGAATGAAGCAAGTCAGGCAAAATCATAGGTTATTCTGCATTCAAAGATACTACGGAAGACGTTCAGAACATCTTAGTAAGTTTTTTGTTTTTGGGGGGGAGGGGGGAAGAGAAATATAAAATATGTTGTTGAGCCCCGCCAACGACAAGATCTAGTGGGCGTTCCTGCTCAACGCTTTCAGCCTCAACATCGACCCCATGAATATCCCTGTACTCCAGATAATCCTTCCCAATACTATTTCTCTCCACAAATTCTCCAAAGTCATACCTCAACTTCTCAGTGCTCTATCTACAATGCACCGCCATATGCTCCACATCCACAAGACCCGCAATGGCCTGCACCACCTCCACAAATGTCTTACCTATCACTACAAGTAAATTAACCACCTACCCGCCAGAGGTTCCAACCGAGGTCGAAGTACAAAATGAAAAGGCATTAGTAAAGAGAAAAGTTTTTCACTCCTATTGGAGAATCATATGCTAGTTTGTTCCAAAGGCTGAGGCAATTGGATATGTTGAAGCCGATTCGGATAAAAATTACGAACCCCCTTCCAAAGAATTTTGATTATTCTCAAAGATGCGCATATTGCTCTAATGCCCTGGGGCACAGTATAGAAAAGTGTTGGCATCTGAAAAGAGCAGTTCGGAGGCTTATTGATGCAAGTGACATTACCGTGCAAAATCCAGATGCAGCAGATACTAGCCAAAGTACATCGCCTGTTCATAATAAGACGCATAAGGTGGGCATGATTTGTTTTGAAAAGGAATATGAGAACTCTTCTGAGCTCCTTGGAGGGCCCCTTGCCGCAAAGTTTTCAGCGCTATCAGTCTCGGTTACAGAAGTTGATCTTAAGAATGAGTCGGCAAAAAGGACCCAAAAGCTATTTGTTGAGGTCAATGTGATTGAAATTGGTAATGGTCTTGGTAATATTGATGTGGAACTTAGGGGCTAAGATGTCGAGCTTGGTAATTGGAAAGACGCTCCTTTCTTGCCTAGCCGGAAAGGAGTCTTGGTGATTTATTTTATTGTCATTTCTGTTATCTGGGTTATTTCAGGATTGTAATTCGGATATTGTCTTGTGACTTAAACCCTTCTATTCTTTTATTTTGCCTAGTTCGTTTAGTCGCAGTAACTCATTTAGTGTTATATAGGTTTGTTCCAGGGTTATAACCCCAGTTTATTTTGCTTGTTTTGTTGTTCAAACCCTTTCACCGTCTGTCTAATGCAATATCCTATTTTTTATTATTTCTAGTAAGTTTTTGTTTAGTTCTCTTTTTCTTTTATAGTTCGTTTCATGCTGACTCTAGTGACATGACATGCATACAAAATTCTCAGCCTGATCTTAAAAGTTAGTCTAATCATGATATAATAAAATAAGGTTTGGAGATAACAGGGACATCTGAGGGAAGTAAGTAAAGATTAGAACGTTTTGAGATCATTTAAAGCCCGGATTGTGTGAAACTGGGGCAAATAGTTTGGAAGTTAAGAGGACAATAAGAATTTGTTACAAGAGAGTGCGTCCCATACAATTTGAAGCGATCAACTTTGTGTTCAAGTGTATCTCAAGTTACAAGATAAAGCCAAGGGAATTTGCTCCAACCTGACAGAGGACACTCATTGTGGAAAAGAATTACCCAGTGAGAGTTCTGTACTCGACAAGGCGCTAAGAAAAGATAGAAGGCATATATGTGATATCAATGCCGATGCTACAAAACAAAATGTTTTGCATGATCTTTATTTTTCATCCTCAAGTTGCATGCGCTATACTTGGCATTTTCAGAGATTGGGAGGCCCTCTTTCAGCTATCCAAACACTTTATACCCTTCGATACTGTCACGCCCCGACCTAGAAGCGAGACTGGCGCCTGGTGCCTCAACTAACCTAGTGTAC
>AWOL01S0043631.1:0-16696 GCA_000715115.1 Nicotiana otophora
AAATAAGTCAAGTAGAACCCTGAGCAAATTTGAAGTTTCTTTCAAATTTATCACATGAATTCAAGTCAATTAACTAGCCAAAAGAACCACAAAACAAGTCCCCCTTTTTTTCTTCTTCTACTAGTTGGATTTTGATATTTTTGAATTGATATCCCAGTAGCTCTCGCAATCAAAAGACATTTCTGCTTTTGATCTAACATAAGAATTCAAAGACTCAGTTTCAAGCAACAGCTGTATCTTGATTTTTCTACATCTTATTTTCAATTGTCTTTTTTTTTTTGGAGGTTTAAATATAGTGACATAGACGATAGTAAACATTTATATAACCGACTTCAACTTATTTCGGATATAATTATGGCTGCATTTTTGTACTTCTTGTGTGTTATATTGGGGGGTGAGGTGGTGTTGGCAGCGAGCAGATGCAGTTTTTAGGCAACAAATTTATCTGAATCTAATATTTTCGTTAATTCTTAAATCTGCTCTTGATTGACAATAGCGTATGGAGAATGTTTCATTGTTTGATGTCGTTTAACCCGCAAGGCTGGTAGACATTGGACAGGGGAACGTTATTTGTACGACAGGGCAAAATTTTGGCCCATTGCCTTCAAGTTGGACGTGCATGTTTCCTTTTGAGTCATTAGATTGATTTTTGTTCTTTTTGTTTACATTCATTTTTCAAAATCTTTTCCTTTTTGTTTTCTTTGGAAAACGTAATCTATTCTCAAATTCATTTGTCCCAAAAAGAGAAAAATGAATACCGTATTTATACGTGAAGAAAAAACAAATCGTATTCATGTAATCAAGCGTGTTATATTTTGTCGGAATACATATACTCTTGAAAAGTATACAAATCTTGTTCAACACCATATTCAGTGATTTTTTTGGTTCTCATCCGATGTCCGGTATTACATTGGTGGTCCGATTATATCCGAATTCACGCCGAAAAGTTCTACATTGAGAGCAAAGCATTTCTAACAAAGACGACTTCATACCCAGGGCCAGAACCAACGTATACCTAATAAGGCATGTGTGTCACAACCCGCACTTTGGGGTTGTGACTTCGGCCAAGAACTTGTGAGAAAAGGCTCTTCTGATTGTCTGACGTAAACCTGTCTACTCGGACAACTTGGGCTTTTTAATTTTAAGCATATATAAGGGGGGTATAGGTGATGAAAGCTCCGACCTGCCTCCCCCATACGTGCTTCCACAAAGCCGTATTGAACGAGCTACTTTGGGGGAAACCTCAAGGGCCTGCCTGGATGACTCAAAGGAGCGTCCTAGGTCTCCATACGAGTTAGGGAACTCTATGGACGGCGCAACGCCTTCGGGCTAGCGTTGGGCACCAAAGTGGTGCTGGAGGCTCGATGTTACTGGGGCGGCCAGCCCCGCGGGTTGCCGAATGTTGGAAGGAGACCTCCGTACCGATTGGATACTTGATGCACCTATCTTAGGGGCATCATATGCCGACTTGTGAGCATGGCTTGGGTTCAACCATGCAAGCAAGGGTCCGTTGGCCTAAACGTGCAGTTGTGAGGCGACATTGCATAGACGGGATGGAAGTGTGTCGCGAGGGCTATGTATGGGCATGGCACGAAAGACGCGCATGACAATGGCCAAGAACTAAAGGTTGCCTTACTCGGGCGAGGCACGAGCTGGTTGCGGATGCACTAGGCGAGTGTCAAGCTTGAGGATTGGGCTGTGCACGCGAGAGTGATGCTCAGTCTTTGGCGAGGGATATGAAATGTCCTAAGCCAATCCCCCAAGGCGCGCATGGATTGTGATCCTAAGATGAATCACCATGACATGTCTAGGGCCAAGTGCCTAGACATCCTACGGGCGACACAAGTTGGGGCGAGCCCTATGGGTGAGTCCCACTAACAGGCACATGATCGTGCTTGAAAACCTGAGAAAGGACAAAGGTTGGCCTACAGCGAGGGGAACTGCAGGCGCCACACGGGCAAATCGGTGCCGCTGGCGAGCATAAGGGAACGTGCCCGTGACACGTGGTATCATAGATGATTAAGGCCATACTATGCCATGGAACAATGTCAAGGCAAGGGTGGATATGGCGAGTGCATTTTGGATGTCAGTGCGGAGATCATATCAAAGCAGAGATTGATGTTCATGTGCCACCAGAGATCGAGAACCCGATACTGTTGGTTCAAGAAAGAAATGGGTGATTCCACTTTCTTTCTAAAAGTCTAGGGTGCTACTGAATGGGGTAATATGCCAATGAGTCGGATGGTCAAGAGAAAGCCATATTTTCCAGGTCGTGCAACCATATTGCAAAAGAGTGGGAGCCGTAGACTATAAACTTTGGGCATGATCATAGTGGAGATCTTGCCAAGGATGCGTGCAACGCATCAGTTGAGTGTATTTCATACGGGATATACTTGTGAGCTGCCTGAGGGCATTGCCAAGGTGAGGAGACAAAATTGAGGGAATAGATAAGCTTCAGAATTGGGCGGATTTCCAAGTTAGAAGGTGTCATCATTATGGAAAGGGGTACGCCGAATGATCAGAAGACCGTTGAGAGTCCAAGTGCGAGGCACAACCGAACCGGGAAGCCGTGCTAGCAGGACCAAGAGAGTACCTGTCTATAGGGTGAGTATTGAAGTACTACTGGGAGCATTGGGTACTTGCTGAGGAAGTGACAGTTGGAAAACAAAAAGCTTTGTTCGAGAATGCGGCGATGCTATGACTTTGAGAATGTAGTACTCACCAAGAGTCGTCCCAAGAGCTGGCCGAATGCCAAGTGAGATGACAACGCTAAGATGTATCCTCCACATTGAGTGTGGGAGGATCCCGCCTATGTAAGAGGCATAAGGGCGAAATAGTGAGTCCGGAAGCCAACACAGCTTCAAGTTAATGAGGGCAAGGAAAAGCTACGGGAGCGGAAGGCTATGGGAGCTATGCCGGAGGCTTTTGAAGGCTATGTGAGCGATTGAGCTACTAGAGCCGCGCCAAAGAGCACGTTGATGTGCTTACCAGTGAAGGAAATCTTCAGACGTACATGAAGGCCGTGAGGGTCATGGTGTGATTGACTAGTGTGGGTCAATCACAAAGTTAGACACCAGAGGGTGCAGGTGCGAAGGCACTTTCCAAGTGAACACCGAAATGAGGTGAAGTGCAGAGGCACGTTTGGAAGATACTTGGGGGAGAAGTGGGCACGACTCCTTTTGAGACAGGACTTTGAGTAAGTCCAACCCACAGGACCAAGGAAGCCGCGAAGTACATACCTGAGGGGGGCAGACTCCGGGATGTCTTAGGCCATGATGTGTCATCGGGGATGATGACATTATGAGTGTGGGAGGATGTCAAACCCGCACTTTGGGGTTGTGACTTCGGCCAAGAACTGGTGAAAAAAGGCTCTTCTGATTGTCTGACGTAGATCTATCTACTCGGACAACTTGGACTTTTAATTTTAAGCATATATAAAGGGGGTATATATGATGAAAGCTCCGACCTGCCTCCCCCATAGGTGCTTCCACCAAGCCGTATTGAACGAGCTATCTTGGGGGCAACCTCAAGGTCCTGCCTGGATGACTCAAAGGAGTGTCCTAGGTCTCCATACGAGTTAGGAAACTCTATGGACGACGCAACGCTTTTAGGCTAGCGTTGGGCACCAAAGTGGCACTGGAGGCTCGATGTGTGGGACGGCGAGCCCCGCGGGCTGCCGAATGTTGGAAGGAGAACTCCGTGCCGATTGGATACTTGATGCACCTATCTTAGGGGCATCGTGTGTCGACTTGTGAGCATGGCTTGGGTTCAACCATGCAAGCAAGGGTCCGTTGGCCTAATCGTGTAGTTGTGGGATGTCACTGCACTAGACGGGATGGAAGTGTGTCACGAGGGCTATGTATGGGCATGACACGAAAGACGCGCATGACAATAGCCAAGGACTAAAGGTTGCCTTACGCGGGCGAGGCACGAGCTGGTTGCGGATGCACTAGGCGAGTGTCAAGCATGAGGATTGGGCTGTGCACGCGAGATCGATGCTCAGTCTTTGGCGACGGATAAGACATATCCTAAGCCAATCCCCCGGGGCGCGTATGGATTGTGATCCTAAGATGAAGCGCCACGATATGTCTAGGGCCAAGTGCCTAGATATTCTACGGGCGGTACAAGTTGGGGAGAGCCCTATGGGCAAGTCCCACCAACAGGCACAAGATCGTGCTTGAAAACCTGGGAAAGGACGAAGGCTGGCCTGCAACGAGGGGAACTGCAGCCGCCGCACATGCGAATCGATGTCGTTGGCGAGTGTAAGGTAACGGGCCCGTGACAATGTGTCTTTGGCCCCCAAATTGGGGGTCATACTTGTTTTAGAAATAATAGATTTATGGGTATTTTAAAATAAAATATTTAGCACTTTTAATGTAAGAGTAGACTTTTTCTTAAGTAAGATCAATAATGTCTCAAGAAAACGTAAATGTGTTAGCTATATTATCAATTAAAAAAGATTATTAATAGGAATGGATTATAGAAAAATATTAACAACTTTACATCTCAAAAAGTTAGAAGAATATACTTCAAATAAAAATATATGTTGTAATTTAAAAAAAATAAATTTAGGCCTCACATTAAATTTTGGCTTTAGGCCACACATGTGGTTGAGCCATCCTTGCATAGGACTCGAACTCGAAACATTTAATTTAGGATAAATGAGTACTTACCACTACATCACAATCTTAGTTAGTACATCACATTCGGTGATAATCCTTCATGTATTAATTAAAATCCATTTTACCCCAGAATTGTACTATTGATCTTCTATTTCAAATTGATTTTCTTCATCTATTTTCTTCGTGTTAGAACAATGTTCACTTTTTTAGAGAAAAGAAAATGTTCGATTGAGTAGCAGACAAGTAGTGGATTGTTTGATTCTAAACTATTTTTGTCCATATTAATTATTTTCCAGTCTTTCATTAGTCTTCCAAGAGACGTGTAAGAAATATAGATTATTGACACCATTTCTGGGCCAAAAGACCAGCAACCATTACAAATTCTCGACTTACATTAAATTTCATTTTTTCTTTAGTTGTATTTATTATACTAATAATTTTATCAGGTCACATAAAATTTTTCTTCATTTCCTGAGAAAGGAACAACGGATGGAGAAGCTAGAGAAGGAGAGAGTTTAGACGATATCTGAATCATGCATTACTTGAGTGCAAAGTTAAATTGTAATTATTAGAACTTAACTCTAATATTTCGGTTGGAAATATAAATTATTTAAGTGTTGAATATGTATATAACTATATTATCACAATTCAAAATCCCACTACAGCCGTCGTGATGACACTTAGTCTCTAAGACTAGGTAAGCTGATTACAATAACAATTCAAGCCTTTTTTTGACAATGATGATATAAATACCGAAACCAAAAGCGGAAACAATTATAACATCCTCCCAAGACTGGTAATACAGAGTCGCGAACTCTAACTGAATACATGATATGATCACAAGGATCAAAATACAATACCATTCGAATAATAACTAAGAGTACAATAAAATAAAAAGGCTCCAAGGGACCGCGACGACCAAGCAACTCTACCTTGAATTCTTGCGATCAACAAGCTAACTCTGTCCGAGTTCGATATCTCCAATCCCTCCCTCTACACAAAAATATGCAGAAGTGTAGTATGAGCATATCACGGTTGGTACCCAGTAAGTACCAAGACTAACCTCGGTGGAGTAGTGACGAAGTACAGTCAAGACACCCACTAGTCAAAAAACCTATGCAATATAGCAGTATAACGATAATAATAAAAAATATGAAGCAGTAATGGAAACAAGAATCAACTAGTGATATAAACAACAATGCAATAAGAACACCACAAATATTTTTCAACCAAATAAAGAACACAAGGGCAACCAATTAATTAAGTCTTTCAAGTGCAAGTTTTTTCACAACAAAGTGACTCTGTGATATCTTATCTCATAATCATAAAATACGGGTCTTAACCTACTATTAAAATCTCACGGTATCTCGTGCCCACATCTCAAATTATAATCTCACAGACAACTCACGTGACGATAATATCAATATGTTGATCTGCACAGACAACTCACGTACTGCACGGACAACTCACGTGCTAATAATATCAATATATGGATCTGCACGGACAACTCACGTGCTGCACGGATAATTCATGTGCCAATAATATCAATATGTGGATCCGCACGGATAACTCACACGCCAATAATATCAATATGTGAATCCGCACAGACAACTCACGTGCTACGCGGACAACTCATATGCCAATAATATAATCTGCCCGGCATAGTCACAGGCTCACGATCTCAACATGAAACGGATAATACCATAGTACATGCACATAATCAATAAATGTCAAGTTTCATACTCATGAGCCAATATAAGTAGTATGTTACAGTGTATGCATGTTCAAGTGTACTACTACAACCCAAATCAACAAGAAGTATCAAGTATATCAAATAGCTCATCGAAACAACAAGGCAAGCTACTCAAAATATATAACAAACACAATGAACACACATTTCTTAAAAATAATTTCGATACCACAACCACACCAAGCCTTCGGCTCAACAACAATGAGTACAACAACAAAAATAATGACAACAATAGGAATGTGACGATTAAATAAATACGCCGAGAATAGCTATACCGAACTAAGTCAATTAATGCTGTAAGGCCCCGTATTTGTTTTTTAATAATTTACGATTTTAAAGTGAGCCAACGGTATTTGAGAATAATGTATTTGACTATTAAAGGAGACCTATGGGATAAAGCCATATCATGTTGAATTGATAATGTATGTTTAGGGTGTGTTTGAATATACTAAGGTGTTTTGGGAATGGCAAGAACTTGTGTGGAACAAGTTGGGCACATTAAGTGGAAAGGATGTTTCAATTGGCATAAGACCCAATTTCAAATGAATAGAACTTCCTCAATATAATGACTTAGGTGGTGATCTACCTATCAAATTAAATTCCTTTAAATCTAGTTTCCAACGCATTAAACCGTTTGTCATTTAGATATGTATACATAAAGTTATGGCCATTTTACTGGACATGTGTCATATGCGCGACCAGATGCGCGACCGCGCATATTTGAGAGTTTCTACCTCAGGTACGCGGCCAATGCGCGGCCAAATCCACGGCCGCGCACGTGGGAACTCATTAAATAACCCTAAGGTCGGGTATTGAGAGGGGTTAAGTCATTTTGGCCTAAAATCTGATATTTGTAGAGTGTGAGAGAGAGAGTCCTAGAGTGAGAAGGCATTCTTCAATAATTGTTCTTCAATTCTTGCTCAAGGTTTGGAAGATTAAGAAGGGAAACTCACTAGGTCTTCATACTAGAGGTAAGATTCTACACCCTAACCCTCAATTTCGAATTTTATCTAAAAGTGGAAAATTAGCAAGACAATTCTTGGGTATGAGAGTTGTTTATTTTCTTGCATGTGTTATCAAAGAGTGTAGGAAGATTGTTAAGCTAAAAATGGTAAAGATTTGGTTGTGGGAAGATGGAATCCTCCATTAAAGGACCTTGAAACCTTATGCACACCTAGTGTTTGATAAAATGCTCAAATGAGCTAAAACGATAATCATCCTCCTAATTTTGGTTCAATTTGTTATATTTCTACAATAGATTGAAGTTTCTAATAATATTGGAATATTTTAGAGTTTAAGGAATCTCATTGAGGTATGTATGGATAAACCCCCTTTTTCTTAGAATCGAATTCCACGGTGTTCATATAATTGAAGTAAGACCTTGATCATTATTGAATTGACTATTCCTAATGTGGTTGTGTCGAAGGATATATGTTCAGTATTATTCTAAATGTTTTTATCATGTCATCTTGCCATTTGAGGATATGTTCAAAATGTAGAATATGTGTTAGAAATGTTATGACTTCATGTCAAGATCGAAATAAAGGTTGTTATGCTAAATTGTATGAAAAGCCTCTATGTGCCTAAGATTGCCAAATTGTTGTGTTATGTGAACTTACTGTCTTGAATGGGAAGCGTTATTGTTGTTGATAATGATTATGATAATGATATTTAAATGTGGAAAAGGGGACTGAAATTATGAAATACGGCCAAGTGCCAAGAATGCTTTTTGTAATCGTAATTACTAGTGCCAATGAATCGAAAGAATATGAAAGAACTATGATGTGAGATAATTGAAATTGTGGTTATGGTTGATGTCTCAAGTGAGATGGCCTAGCCGATCGGGCCGTGATCGGATGCCATGCCGCACACATGGTGGTAACTGTGCTGGAAATAATAATAGAAATTGTGGATATGGGTGATGTCTCAAATGAGATGACCTAGCCGATCGGGTCGAGATCGGACTCGGTGTACGAACACAGTGGTATTGTGGATTGTGCCATATGGCACTAAAGATTACCCAACCTAATAAGATGGAAATAGACTTGAGAACTTATGTGATTCTTACTTGATGTTTTAGTATTGTTTTGAATCTCTTATTGAACTCATGACTGTTTCCCTGTTGTACTATTGTTCATTCTATTGAGATGGTATTTTAGCTTTACATACTAGTACTATCCCACGGTATTAATGTCCCTTTTGCCGATGGTGCTGCATCTTTAAATGGATGCAGGTGGTTACATAGCAGACAGTGTTGATCACAGTTAGTGGTACATCATCATCTTCTCAGCAGACTCGGTGAGCCCTATTTCATCCCGGGGTCATGTATCTTTTATACTTTGTGTATCCTGTTTGAGGTATAGTCAAGGCCTTGTTGCAGACACCATCTTTACTATCTTTTGTATCTTTAGAGGCTCCGTAGACACTATGTGGGTTTTATATGGGTGTTGGGAATGTTAAACTAGTTATGTTGTGTTTGATCACTTGTTCCATTCGAACTATAAGAAATATGTATTTTGAGACTTAAAGGCGCAATGGCTAATCAAATGATTTAGAATCGTATGTATGAACTTCTCGCTATATAATTTATGAAATTATGTCTTTTCTTGATTATGGGTGAATTGGGTAAAAAGGATCTAACAGGCTTGCTCGGCCGGGTTTACTCGGCTGAGCGCTGGTCGCGCTCCTCGGTTTTGGGCGTGACAAATTTGTATCAGAGCCTAAGGTTTTAATGTGTACTAGGATGTCTTAGAGTCGTGTCTAGTAGAGTCCTTATTATCGGTGTGTTTTCGACCACATCTATAAGTTGGATGCTACTTGGACATTTAGGAATAATATCCTTCTTTGATATTCTGAATCGTGCGATGAAACTGATTGTGGAACTGTTCTTCCTCTAACTTGTGCGTTCGTTCAAGGTAAATCTAAATGTTCTTTTGGTTTATTCCAAGTAATGTTGTCATGTGACATGACGAATAGGTAAAGGTCTGAATATTAAACACATGGCACATATATCATGTTGAATGAATGGTATGGCCATATGAGACAAGTATATAGTACCTGAGCATACTTTATACGAGAAGGGTGCTAGAAGTGATTACCCACCTCCAAAGAGGAATTTACGTGATAAATAAGACCTAAGCTTAACTAGTACATGTGAATAGTGTGGGAACCATGTGTATGATTCTAAGATGTAAATTTGTTACATAGGCACCTGATATAAGAAAGGTATGGCCTAGTGAGTAATGATAAATGTGTAGGTCTTTCACGAGAGACAAGAAGTTATGAAAGGAGAGTTAAGTGAACCCACAATGAGAAGACCCTAGCACTATGAATATTATAAAAATTCCAGAAATGTGCGAAGTGGTGTTACACTCCAAAAAGGATATTGACACGAGGGATTTGGATCCCAAGCCTATGTGGCTGAATAAGAGTAGAGGACTTATGAGGTTAATACCATGGGGGCTTAAATCTCCCTAATAGTCCATCATATGCAGGAGGACTAGATATGTGAAACATGTGACCCTCAAATTGCTAAATTCAAGACTTTTGTCGAAATGCGAAACATTCACCCCAAGCGGGGAGAGAAGGGCCATGATGAAGCTACTTAAGTTTAATAAAACGAGAGTAGGGCCATGTAGCTATGATGTTTGGATATTTTGTTGAAGACATGTTTAGTCTATAAAAGTGGTAAGGAGTAACGTGATTTTCTGAGAGGATATGCAAATGAGAAACCACTAGTACGAAAATAATGTGGAAGGTTAAGAAATGTAAATTCTTCGTAAGTGACAATATACATGACAGGGTCAATGGTACTAGAAACTAAGAGTAAGGTTTGCAAAAGGATTTTATACTTGTTAGAAAGTCAGGGACGATGGAACCCAAGGAAGTACTACAGATCAAATGTGAAAGGCTTACGAAAACTTAGAATGAGTTAATCACGAATTTGCGATTTAGCTAAAGTTCCAAGGCTTTAAGAAAGATAGAATGAGTGAGAGAGATAAATATGATGTTATAATAACCCAAGAGTGCATTGGGAATTGATGGAGAGTCTCTTAAGAATCTTAAAAGCAAGGAAGTGTTAAGTGATACATGGATGAACACACTTTCCCAAGGATATCCCAACAAGTGGCGAGAGGCGAGCATGATGAATTCCCAACTAAGGAAAAAGACCACGTAGCGTATGGAAGAGCGCATATCTATTCACTAACTAGGTAAGAATGAGGCGAGAAGAATTGGAAGAAAAAACCTATAAATTTAGATGGCCATGGTTATCTCAAAATAGTTCGTATCAGAATGGTGGACTCTCCTAGAGCACACATGTTAATAGAAGATATAAAGAATCAACTGTAATGCAGCCGGCTTGAGTGGCAATGAATATCAACAAAAAGATTTAGAGGGAGTTCATGTCTACATATTACATTGGAAAGTGAGACTGCTGGTGATGAAGTGGTGGGGGTGATAAACTCAACAAACTAGGCACAATGATACTACGAGCTCATGGGAGGCAAACAAGCGTGAGGCACAATAAGGTTGTCAACTATGAATTAAGGGAAAAATGGGATAGGAGTGAATGCTCCAGTCACAAAAGAAATATAGTACCAACATATAGTCTAGACCAAAGGGGAAATGTTTGAAACAGACTGAGAGAAGATGAATACTTGTTACGAACCAAACATGTTTAACATGATAGCTCTTAGGCTGCAATACCAGGAAACACTATTGGTTATTACAATACTGGAAATAAGGTGAGTTACTCATCGAGGATGGAATTAGGTTGACTAAGTCCTACATTTACAAGGGAAACAAGAAGTCGTCATTGAAGAATTTAGGAGGATCTCAAGTTTCAGAAAAGGACCTGTTCGAGCCAATTTTTTTTTTTATTGAATATATATGAAAGGTGTCGATATGTGTTTTGGGAAGTGCTTAGCAGTAAAGAGGAATCGTGAGAATGTTCACAAGGGAAGTATAGTGGTTTCTTAAAATCCTATAAGACTTATAATAAGGAAAGAGGGTGGCTAAGAAAGATCTGAGCACGATGTTACTTCATATATTGAGGCAATGCCATGCAGGTTGATGTTATCAGGGTGTGCGCACAAGCTAGTAGGTGTTATTCATTTGAAACTGATGGTCCCATAAGAAAACTGACCTAGTAATGTCTTTTGTTGAGAAATTTGGAAACAACAAGTTACAAGTACTAATAAGATTGTAACCGTATTAAGGAAAGTTTTGTAGAACTCAATTCCTAGGAGGTCATATGAAAGATAAATCTGATATAGATGTTCCACTAATAATGAAATGTGGCAAGATGATCATTTATGCCTCTAGGCAACTTAAGAATCATGAAAAGAATTATCCGATACATGACTTGGAACTTGCGGCGGTGGTTTTTGCATTAAAACTTTGGCGTCATTATTTGTATGGGGTCCATGTGGATGTATTCACGGACCACAAGAGTTTTCAATATATTTTCAAACAAAAGACGCTGAATCTGAGGCAGAGAAGATGGCTTGAGTTACTCAAGGATTACGACATCAATATTTTATATCACCCCGGGAAAACCAATGTTGTGGTGGATGCTCTTAGCTAGAAATCTATGGGTAGTTTGGCTCACTTGAAGGCATATAAAAGGCCATTGGCCAAGGAAGTTTACCAATTGGCTAGTTTGGGAGTTCATCTTGCGAATTCTAGTGAAGGAGGGATAATTATGTCACGACCCAAACCGATGGGCCGCGACGGGCACCCGGAACCTTACTCAACCAAGTACCTACGTAACGTATTATTTCATGTCATACTATCATAGATAACTGAGTCGGAAGGCTGTCATGAGCTAAGTAGAATACAACATGTAATACCAACTTATACATAAGACATACAGGCCTATAAGATCAAAATAACCACTCGTACACAAAACATAGGTCGACAAGGCCATACAATCTTTTACGTTCATGACATCTGTCTACAAGCCTCTAAGAATACAAAATTTTCATAAAGGTTGGGACAGAGTCCCGCCATACGAAACAATACACGTCTAAATCATATTAACCAAACAAGCAACTCCGAAGCAAACGGAGCGTACCAACATCTTCCGCTGAGCTGATAGCCTACCTAGAGGGCTCTCGACCTGTCTATCGGGACCTGCGGGCATGAAACGCAGCATCCCCAGGCAAAAGGGACATCAGTACAAATAATGTATCGAGTATGAAAGGAACGAAAATCAATAAATAATAGACATGAGAGAAACATAGAGTAATAGACTCGACATGTATGTCTGCATCGCTCTGTGAATCGTTTTATTTTTATAATGTCATGCATATACGTATAAATGTCATACCATGCATAGGTATATGAGTTTATAACATCATCAAACCTCTGAGGGCATCCCATCATATTATTTCGACCACTGTGGGCAAATCATCAATGTATACCAGCTGATCAGATGGTGGTGCGTATATAACGCCGTAACCTTTTCCCATATATATATATACGCGTATATAATGCCATATGGTCATGGGTCAATATAAATGAATGCAAAGCATGAGAAGTACGTCAATAAAATCTTTCAGAATGTCATAAGACATATGGGAAATCAAGAACATTGGAACCTCTAGTATTTCTATGAATAGCGTCATTTATGGAAGTTGTGCATTTTCTCATTTTGTTTGTATCTTATTGATCATGCCAAAAAGAAAGAAGGGATAGCCTTAACATACCTGAGTCGATTCTCTTGACAATCCCTCTAACACCCCTTTTTTGTGAAAAAATGTGTAACGGTAGATCGAAGTAGGGAAACATCCGTATGATATTCTTGAGAAAGATTGTATTGTGTTCTCTTAAAATTTACAATTCATGCTTTACAGAATAAACAACCAACGTTACCTATATTTGGTATGGAATTGTTTTTCTTTCTGAAGGACTCACGACCAACTCACTCTCTTTACACAAGAGATTCAATTCTTGATTTTTGGTCTTTTGTTATTAAGGAATAAACATCTTACTAGTTGTAGGAAAGCCTTTAGTGG
Organism: Nicotiana otophora; assembly: GCA_000715115.1. Taxonomy (NCBI): domain Eukaryota; kingdom Viridiplantae; phylum Streptophyta; class Magnoliopsida; order Solanales; family Solanaceae; genus Nicotiana; species Nicotiana otophora. Next base: position 13,392 of record AWOL01S0043631.1, read on the forward strand.
GCGTGGCACACTTAATAGATGACTAAGCCACCTAAATCCTCAAAATGTTCCATCTATGCAAGACTTAAGAGTCACTTAAATGGGATGGGGGTGCTGCCACGTTGGGGGGTTTAATCTTTATCCAATAATTCCTTCATTAATTAGGTAATATCTCATTACCCACATAATTTAAAATTATCTTAAATTACTTAAAATACTACTCACTTTTAACATACCTTATATACCTCACTATCATGGTCATGTGGTACCTTGTGTGGCACAACTCCATAAATACCGGGTATTATAGCTCGGAACGTATTTTCTCTCAAAATGACAAACTTCGACGAAACTCATTTTCTTTGATTCGCTTACCCATTCACCTTCACGAATTTACTTATCACTTGTTGGAAATAGCATAATACTTATAACCTCAAAAATAATCTCATCCCTGAGTCTACGTCGATTAACTTATGACGAAACTTTAACGTACGACAATGCGGGATGTAATATCTCATTTCCTAGCTTTCATCAATTTACTTATGGCGTACTTTTACATACGAAAACATGGGGTGTAACATCATTCCCCTCCTTTTGAATATTCGTCCTCGAATGTTGACTATGCACTTATCATTATCATGACTTATATCTTTTGCGAATACTTTAGTACTCTCCTTGCCATCTAGGCAACTGTTCTGTGAATAAATCGAAAGGCCAGGGCATTCACCCCTTTAGGTCTCTTTCTCACACCATGGCCTGTGGTCTGAATTCTTCCAATATCGTAACTCTTACTACCTTTTTATTATGCAGACTGTATGATTCTGACCTTGTAAGTGCGCCTATGCGACTCTTCTCTTCTTTTTCCTATAGCATTTAGCCAATCTCTAAGCCTCACTTTGTAAACATATAAAGAGCATGATAAGATGTCCCTCTGGGCATCTATGTGTATACTGAAGTTCTTCGCTCGGTACTTTGTTGAACTTACGAATATTGTTATACCTTATTTCATAGATCCGTTTATCCATCCGTATGACTTTATTGCCATAACTCTTACTTGGATTTATCGTTGCTGAGGTCTGTTACCAAACTCCAGGTTACTCTCGTTGCTTATCCTATATGTATAAATCTAATTCCTTTAATGCTTTCTCATTATTGTGTATCTTAGGAATGATGGCCTAATCTCATCTCATACTTTGTAACTTTTATCCATCCATTATTGATTCACCTCAATATTGATCTTCAATCTACTACTGATAACTTGAAACCTCTTGCATAATCATTAGGGCTCATGTCTCATCGAGGAACATTTGAANTAGATGATAGAATAATATGACACATGGTGAATCAAGAACATAAGCATCTCTAATATTTCTATGAATAGAGTCATATATGGAATTTGTGCATTTACTCGTTTCGTTTGTGTCGTATAGATCATGCTAAAAGAAAGAAGGGATAGCCTTAACATACCTGAACCGATTCGCTTGACAATCCCTCTAACGCACGTCAATTGCGACAACACGTAATGGCGGATCGAAGTAGGGAAAAATTCGTATGATATTCTTGAGAAAGATTGCACCATACTCCCTTAGAATCGCAAAATCCCGTTGCTATTATGCGGTGTAACTTCGTATGATAGTATCTGAAGCAAATAACATTGCCTGAAGCTCTGGTGGTGATATATGTAAATATCATATACAAGATTCTTAAAACCAATTCTCAACAACTCACCAGATTTATCCTTTGGAGTCGAATTGTCGCATGTGTTTTGCTTGAAGGAACATCCGATGTTTGATAAATAAGGGAATGAGGTTATTGGGATGCTAAAGAAGAGCTTGAAATTGAACCGAATGAAGATGAACCCTCTTTCTTGAAAGACCAGAGTTGTAACTTAGTTGATATTTCTTGTTAAAATTTGGAAAATTCCCCAAGAATAGACAAAGAACCAAAGTAACCCAATGATACGTGGATATTCAGTTTGAGGTTTTGAGCCACATATATTCTTCTTAAAAAGACACCTTTCTTCATATCATATAAGTCACTTGGTGGCTTTATTAACCTTTCATGGGCTGCCACGTGGGGGCCTTTGTCCCCACTTATTAATTATCCACAAATCCTTAATTATATGGTTAATCTCCCATTAAACCAATAATTAACTAATTACCCACATAATTAAAAATTATCTCAAATTACTTAGAATACTACTCCTTTTTAACACACCTTATACACCTTACTATCATGGTCATGTGGTACCTTGTATGGTACTAGTCCATAAATATCATGTATTTTAGCTCGGGCCATATTTTATCCCAAAATGTCAAACTTCGACGAAATTCATTTCCTTCAATTCGCTTACCCTTTCACCTTCACGAATTTACTTATCACTTGTTTGAAATAGCGTAATACTTATAATTCCAAAATAATCTCATTCCTGAATTTACGTCGATTAACTTACGACGAAACTTTAACGTACGAGAATACGGGATGTAACATCTCATTTTTGAACTTTCATCAATTTACTTATGGCGTACCTTTACGTACGAAAAACGTGTGGTGTAACATCATTCCTCCCTTTGGAACATTTGTCCTCGAATGTTGGCTGATGCACTTATCATTTTCATAACCTATGTCTTCTGAATTCTTTGGTACTCCTCTTGCCATCAAGGCAATTGTTTTGTGAATGGATCCCAAAGGCCAGGACATTCCCCCCATTGGGCCTCTTTCTCACACCACGACTTGTGGTCGGAATTCTTCCAATCTCGCAATTGTTGCTACCTTTTGTTATAGATCCGTTTATCTATCCGTATGACTTTACTGCCATAATGCTTACTTTGATTTATCGTTATTGAGGTCTGCTACCAAATTCTAGGTTAGTTTCGTTGCTTATCCCATATGTATAAATCTAAGTCCTTTAATGCTTCCTTATTATTGTTCATCTTAAGAATGACGGCCTAATCTCATCTCATACTTTGTGACTTTTGTCCATTCATTGTTGATTCACATCAATATTAATCTGCAATATACCACTGATAACTTGATATCTTATGTAACACTGCCATCGGGGCTCACGTCTCATCGGGGACATCTGGAGTAATTAACGCCTAGGGGCGATACTATACTTCCATAACCGTATTTCATAGTATCCCCATGTGATTTACCTTGCGTGGGTATTTTAATCCTGTACATTTCATGAAATCGTTACTCAATCGAAGGCCCAAATATCATCCTTTATCTATCACAATTACACCCCCATTCTACTAGCAGGGTAGCATTCCATCTCTGCTAAATGCTACTAGTATTAGACTCCTTTGAGTTTATTCAGGCTATACTCA
>AWOL01S0043639.1:0-12178 GCA_000715115.1 Nicotiana otophora
GGCAGAGTACATGGCTATTACAGAGGCTGTAAAGGAGGCAATTTGGCTTCAGGGGTTGCTAAATGAGCTTGGTATTGAACAAAAAAAAAATATTACAATTTTTTGTGATAGTCAAAGTGCTATTCAATTAGCGAAGAACCAAGTTTATCATGCAAGGACGAAGCACATTGATGTTCGGTATCATTTTGTACGAGAAATCATAGAAGAAGGTGGAGTCACGGTGAAGAAAATTCATACTACGGAGAACCCTGCTGATATGCTGACAAAAGTGGTGACTGCGGTCAAGTTTCAACATTGTTTGGATTTGATCAACATTGTTGAACACTAAAGATTGAAGATGAAGACACAACCAAAATTTGTTATTGAGAGAAAATTGAAGATGTGGAATTTTGCCAAGGTGGAGATTTGTTGAAATTGTCAAAAGTCCCACATCGGTGGATGACAATTTTGAATGGAAATTTCACCCTATAAAAGGAGGCCTAATGTTTAGGATTTAAACACACCTCTCATTTGCCTTTTATCTTCTTAAGGCATTTGTATCTTCTCTCTTTAGTATTATTTCACTTGTAATTTTGGAGTGGAATAAAATATTGATTGTGTCCGAGGAAGTAGGCAAAATTGGCCGAACCTCGTAAATTCTGGTATTCTTTTATCGTTGTCTTATTGTCTTGTTTATTATTTAGCGGTTGTCATAATCTTTGGTATAGTAGTTGTGACTCATTCACACTATATACATTTTGCTTCCGCAACACTTTCCCTGTGAGTTCTTTTGTTTAACGTTTTAGGGCTATTTTGGTCTATCAATATTGTATTCATGCTTATACATTCTCAAATTAAATTAGTAATAGGACAATACAATATTTTAGTATTAGGAAGTAGTATATCCAAAATGTAATAGGATTACACGGCTAAACATATGTCTCTATCCCAAAAGTAATTATATTAATAGGAAATGTAACGTATTCCTAAAGGTATTATGTTTATACGCTAACATGTATTATATGTCTACGCCCGAAAGTAATTATATCCTTTCAGCATTTGGGTATCTTGAAGAGTTTGTGGGGATAGTATTTTATGAAATATAGAACAAGAATAAAAAACAATGCTATGAACTCCAATTCAAGTTGAGACATTAGTGAACGATTTCCTGTGCTAACGATGATTCCTCAACCACACTTTATTTTAGACTTGAAATCTCAGTTAATTTCAAATTCTAAAATTTTAGGTTTTGACAATTTTATCCAAACGTAGAGTTATTTATCGGAAGATATCTTAAGGATATTTTGGTCCACTAACATTGTATTCGTAGATGTTGCATTGGAATCTTGTCATGTAAGATTCCTAACGTGTAGTATTATGTCCTAAAACTAATAGGATTACAAGGCTAATGTCTAGAATCTCGGTTATGTCCTTTTATTGTGAGTTATTATGCTTAATATTATAAGGTTATTTTTGTAAACCAACATTGTATTCATGCTTTTATAATAATATAGATAGATCGTTTTTGTTGAATTTTTTACTCGCGCCTAAATTATTCCTGGGATATTTCAATCCTTCATGATGTTTACATAATCAAATAATTTCATCATAAAGGTCACAAATTAAAATGAGAATACACATGACTGGAAACACTCAACTAATATTTATTTGCTTGGTATAAATATCACGAGCTAGTAAGTTTTTCAGCAATAAAAATTAATTTGGGGAATTCCATTATTTACATGTGTTGTAGATTAAAAATTCACATTGCTTAGTTAATTGTTGCACAAACTATGTCTTCATTGTGTGGTCTTCCAAGCAGTTGGTACTTCAGATTAAAATCATGCCCTTAGACTAAAAAGTAATATTTGGAACCCAAACGTGTTAGTCCATTTTCTTGCACTCTAATAACAACAAAAAATTTTTATTGACTTAAAGAAGAGAATTGTTTAACTTTTAAATGAAGAAATATAAGGAGTAAGAAAGACTTTGTATAAAAAAAAGGGGGGGAAGATTAAGACTAAAAATTTGTAGTCTAGTTGATTGGTTATCTACACTTTCACCTTATTGGTAGGTTCGATTTCCCTAATCCCCTCTCCCATTTCCTCCCCATCTCTCCCTTCATACACCAAGCTGAATAGTACTTTCGTAGGATGATATCAAGATCGAAAGTTTAATTACACAATATCATATAATTTCTGTATTACTAGTACATTTTTAAATAGAGCATTGGCTGATAACATATTCATCGCCCTAACTCGTTCGTCCCTATAGCAAGCTCACCATGAAGAAATAATTTAGAATTTTTATGTCATTCTTACATATCTCCACTGCTATATTTTATCGATATTTTATGGAAAATATCAAAATAACATCTATAATAAATTACAAAACCATATTTCCGAGTTAGCACCCGTACTAGTAGCAGCCCTTGCGATAGCCAGTGCATCTAGACTTGAGATTAACTAACATTTTCTATTTTTATCAAGTTGCCTCAGTATTTGAAAATATGGAAAATATAATAATTTTATTACCACCGACGTGTATCAAGTTTTTTGGTTTATGTATCATAAATTGTTGGAGAGGGTTGGCCTCTCATTATATTAATTGAGGCTCCACCTAATCAGTATAGACATATCTGCAAATTAGCCTCAATTTGATCATAGAGCAATGGTAGGCTACGAACTCGTGTTTTAGCTATATTTTACATTCTTATTACTACACTTTGATTATATTTGAGACTAATTGTTAGTATTTTGTACTTATTACATATATTATGTTGTGTAGGATGTGATTTCGAGCGAATAAGCAAGTTTGAAGTTAAAAAGGATGATTTGGAGCTTTGAAGTCTGAGTAGAAGTCTAAAGAATTAAGCCGGAATCATGTTCGGGGCTCGAGGACTAAGTCTTGATATTAAAAAATGTGACAAAAATACTTTGAAAAAAATGCACTCCGTGCCGCCGGGCACAAAGTGCTAGTGCAAAATTCCTGCAGAGTGAAAAAGAAACTTGCTCTCTGAACTTTCCCACATGTGCGGCGCATGAGGCGACGCGAGGTGAGTCGCACCCGTGTATTTTTCTTAGAGTGTTGTCCCATTTCGACTTGGAAATGATAGTTTCATCCGGGCCCGTTCCTACATGGTATAAATACATCAAAAATACGATTTTTAGAGGACTTTGGACCTTGGAAGCTTTTGGAGAGCATTGGAGGCTATAAGATACAAGATTTCATCATCTTTCCATCAATTCAATACGGGAGTTTGGATTGTAACACTAGATTGATGTTTTCTTACTCTTTAGTTATATTTGTGATGATTTCCTCCATGATTATGGAGTAGTTTTCCTTAGAGTTTGACGGATATGATATTTTGATTTGTTATTTGTGGATTTTAACTCTAGTTCTTTGCTTGAATTCGTTTATGGAGCTTTGAATTATTTGCAACTTTATTCACCAGTTTATTTAATCGAAAGAGGAATATCGTGGTGACTATCTTGCATTATTTTGTTTGGTTTAATTTACCGATTCTTTTAAATAATCGAAAGAGCTTGTTGAATTGTTGATTAAATCAAGTTAGGAGAATATTCGAGAGACGTTATCCTGAAGACTAATCCATTAACGCATGCTTGCATATTTTCATTAAGTTACCTCGTAAAGTTAAGATTTAATCGAGAGAGAAGTCTTGACTACACGTTTGAACTAATCATCGAGTGAATTTGTGAGAATCATTAGAACATTAGAGTGAATTGAACTAGAGTTGGATCCCAAATAGCTATCTTGCACCTCTCCTGTCACGACCCTTATTTCTCACATAGATTAATTTGGTGTTGCTCAACTTATGTCTTTCAGTGATTAATTGTCACTTGTTTTAGTTTTCATAGTTAATTTTAGTTATTCATCATAACCAAAGTGTTAATCATCCTGAATAGCGGTAAGCTAGAAATTATTTGAACATTGTTTAAATCCAATACCTGTGGAGACGATGATTATACTATACTATCTTTGACTAGCGAGCATCAATTTTGTGTTGTGTTTTGCGCTCGTCAAATTTTGGCGCCGTTGCCAGGGATTGTCAATCAATAATGTTCAAAATATTTTTGGTACTAATTCAGGAACCAATTTTATTTTATTCTTCACGATTTTTCTCTTCCGTGTGCATGAAACATGTTAAGTTCTCTAGTGTATGACTCGATCTTCTTCAAAATAAGTTATCCCATACAATCCAGAGGTGAACAACCGTCTGTGACAGTTGAGGAAAAGGAAAGAGCTCATCGGGAATTTCTAAGGGCAATCCTCAACCCAAGAGAACATGGCTAAAGACGGTAAAGATGTAGTTGATTTGACTACACAGGAAGCAACCCAATAGGAAGTAGCCACACGGGCAGCTGCTGAAGCAGCTCTCAGAGATGATGAAATGATTGACGGGAATTGAGGACGAAGATTCAATCTGAACTGACCTCTGGTTGAAGATGAATTTGAAAATAATATGCCTAGTCCTGGATGATCACTGGGAGACTATGCCAGGATAGTCTACAACTAAGAAGTATCTAGTATGGACCTCCTCCGATCGCAACCAATAATTTTGAGATCAAGCAAGGGCTACTTCAGACCATTCAGAACAATTGTGTCTTCTGAGGCAAACCCAACGAAAATCCAAATACTCATTTGATGGATTTTGATGAGATTATGAATCCTTTCCAGCACAAAGGGGTATCTAAAGATGTTATCTACTTAAGGACATTTTCTATTTCACCGAGGGAAGATGTTAAGCACTGGTTGCGGAGTTTTCCGATTGGGTCAATTCAAACTTGGAAGATATGAAAAAGAAGTTCTTTGTAAAATATTTTTCAGCAATAAAAACAGGGAAAATTCGAAGAGAGATCCACAACTTTGAGCAAAAAGATACATAAACGGTATTTGAAGAATGGGAAAGATTTAAGGATATTGTGAGAAGTTGTCAGCATTATAGAGTAGACTTACGGATGCAATCCCAAGATTTCTAGGATGGGTTGATACCCTCCGGTAGGAGGACGCTAAACAACGCAGTTAGAGGTCCTCTTATGAAGAAAACTGCTAAGGAGATTGTTGTAATTCTAAATGAATTATCTGAAGATGCAAATCAATGGCCTGCAGGTGATAACGTGAGAAGGAAAAAGGTTGGGATACATCAAGTAGATTCTAACACATCAGTGCAAGTCCAGCTAGACATCATGGCCAGAGAGATAAAAAGGTTAACCTTAGCTAAGGTCCAGAGCCAGTCATCCTTGGTTTGTGATTTTTGTGGAATGGGTCATCCAATACATGAGTGTCAGGCCTCGACTACAGATGAAGTGGTAAATATTGTGGGGAGCTTTGACAGAGGAGACTAGCAAAGTGGCAATAATTTTAACTCCATTGGGTAGAGGCACCTAGGTTTTTCTTAGAGTTTACGAGGTGGTAGTGTGAATGCATGGCAACAGAATAACTCCAAACCCCAGGGACATGGAGCTCTAGATTTTCAAAATGAGCAGAGGTAGCAATATCAGCCTCCACAGTCTAATCGGTCTAGCATGGAAGATCTGATGAAAGGCTTTATTATTAAGACAGATGAGAGGCTTGAAACTCATGGCACAACTATCCGAGAACAAGGCACATTTATCCGAGAACAAGGCACGACAATTCGAAACTTGGAAAGACGATGGGAAACTTGCTAATATACTGTCTGAGAGGGTTCCAGGAACTCTCCTTGTTGATACTAAAAGAAATCCAAAAGAGACAATAAATGCAATGTCTTTGAGGAGTGGGCACGTATTGGAGGATCCCAAGGCAAAACAAAAGGATGAGTTGATTGAAAGTCATGTAGAGATAGGGGATGAACAGAAAAATAGCAACATTCAAGAAGGTAAAGGGATGGTAGATGATGGTCTAAAGAAAAAGTGGAAGACTAGAGCTCAGAATAAGAATAAAGAGGGAAATTCAATGAATGAGGAGATTGAGGAAAGCAAATACATATTTGCTCTACCTTTCCCTCAGAAGCAGAGAAGAGAGAAGCTGGACAAATAATTTGGGCGTTTCCTAGATGTGCTCACGCAGGTGCATGTTAATCTACCATTCACAGAGGTGCTCTCTCAAATGCCAGCTTATTCTAAGTTCTTGAAGGAGATATTGTCTAACAAAGGGAAAGTGGAAGAGACATCGGTTGTCGAGCTCATAGAGCACTATAGTGCAATTCTGCAAAATGGGCTCCCTCAAAAGTGTGGAGATCCAGAGAGTTTTACTATACCTTGCTCTTTAGGAAGTAGTAAGTTTGAAAAATCTTTGTGTGATTCAGGTTCTTCTATCAATTTATGCCTTTGTCTATTTTTAGGAAGTTGGAGGGAGAGATTGGAGAAATCAGATCTGTAACAATCCGACCGGTCATTTTGATTTCTAGAGTCCTGTTCCATTAATTAAGACTCCCCGTATGTGCTTTTACTATTTTATGACTTGCGGGATGGTTAGATCGGGTTTTTGGAAGGGTTCGAGTTGAAATCAGAATACTTAGTTCCTTAATATTGGCTTAAAAGGGTTGAGTTTGACTTGAGTCAATGTTTTGAGTAAATTACCTCGAAACCAGGATTTGATGGTCCTAATAGGTTTGTATGATGATTTTGGACTTGGGTGTATGACCGGATCGGGTTGTTAAAGACCCGGGAGCATTTTGGCGCTTAATATTAAAAGTTGGCGCATTGAAGGTTTTCAAGTTCTTTAAGTTTGGTTTGAAGTAGGATTTGGTGTTATCAAGGTCCATTTGGGATTCTAAGTCTGTGAATAGGTCCGTCTGGTTATTTAAGATGTGCACGCAAAATTTGGCGTTATTCCGAGTTGATTTGATAGGAATTGGACGCGCGGAAGTGTTTTTAGAAGTTTTGAGTTTCATGATTTGTATCACGTGTCGCATCTCATTCGTGATTGTAGATATTATTTCGGTGTTTCGATCATGCGGGCGAGTTTGTATGATATTTTTAGACGTGTGTGGATGTTTGGTGTGGAACCCCGAGGGCTCGGGTGAGTTTCAGACGCGCTCGGAGGGATGAAAGGACTTCAGTTTTCTGGTTTTTTTATGGTGCCTTAGGTATCGCAAATGTGAGGTTTTGTTCGCATTTGAGAGGTTTCTTCGCAATTGCGATGAAGCCTGGATGAGACAGGCTTCACATTTGCGAGCTTCTCCTTCAGTTTTGCGATCAGCACCCTTCGCATTTGCAAACTTCTTGGTCGCATTTGGGACCCTATCAGGGAAGGCCAGCCTTCGCATTTGCGATGGTTTTGTCGCATTTGTGAACAAGCTGTCTCAAATGTGACATCTGCGAGTGATGTAGGAGTTTTTTGTTACGGGACTTAGCTTTATTTCCCTCATTTTTCACTTGGTCTTAGGCAATTTTGAGAGCATTTTTGTGGAGGGATTCCATCAACATCAAGAGATAAGTGATCTCTATAAATTCTTTAGCTAAATACGTGAATCATGGGTAGATTTAATATGAAAAAATGGTGAAATTCATGGGATTTTGAGGAAAACCTAGGATTTTGGTAAAAATGGGATTTAACCATGAAAATGATTATGGAATTGGGTAAAAATTATATATTTGAGTTCGTGAGGTTATGAGTAACATTTATCTTCGAAAATTTCCAAAATCTAGGCACGTGGTCCCGGTGGTGAATTTTAGAAATCTTCCAAATTGGGTTGGGTAATTACTCCAATAGTTAAATTATGAACTTTTGAGTATATATTAATTTATTTATATAATATTTGGCTAGTTTCGTTTTGTTTGGCACCAAGTTGAGGACTTAGAGCGTATTTGTGGACCGGAAGTGCGTTTAAGAACGAGGTAAGTCTCTTGCCTAACCTTGTAAGAGGGAACTCATCCCCTTAGGTGTGTCTTGTTGTGTGTTACTTGTGTGGGGAACTACGTACGCACTAGGTGACGAGAGTCCGTGCGTAGCTATATTTCATGAGATGTCCGGGTAGTCTTAGATTTACATCATGCTTTAATTATACTATCATATTTGTTATGTATATTAATTATCTTGAATGGAGCTGAGACTAGAGATTTTAAAGTTGAAAACTTCCAATTTAGAATTCTTATTTTGGGGTCATTGATGAATATTTAATATCTCTGTGAAATCCATGCCCTCTCACGTTGCAAGTACTTCCGCGAGCGAGGTAAACTTCCTTATTCTCATAGGAGCGTGCAATTCGCCTCAGCAATATAATAGATGCATCTATGGTTCGTACCGTTCGACCCTCGGTAGTGCACATAGTATATTTTTAGATCGGGCCGTACGACCTCGACATAAATCATGCGTGATAATACTCGGAGCCTGATTACACTTGATAACTCTTCATCAGACGATTNCTTAATTGTACTGTCATATTTGTTATGCATGTTAATTATCTTAAATAGAGCCGAGACTAGAGATTTTAAAGTTGAAGACTTCCAATTTAGATTTCTTATTTTGGGGAAGAAGTAATAAAAATTTAATATCTCTGAGAAATCCATGTCCTCTCGCGTCGCAAGTACATCCGCGAGCGAGGTAAACTTCTCTATTCTCATGGGAGTGGTCCGTTCACCTCGGTAGTATAATAATGCATCTATGGTTCATGTCATTCGACCCTCGGCAATGCACACAGTATATGTTTGTATCGGGCCATACAACCTCGACATAAATCGTGCGTGATATTACTCAGAGTCCGTTTACACTTGATATTATGTTATTGCTTGAGAGATTATAATTTATCTGATGACCAAAATTTATTTGGAACTAGTATGTGTTAGACGGGGATTTTGAAATTTACTATCAGTTAGAGAATCATTTATTTACTGCTTGCTATTGTGTTATTTTTATTTTTCACATATTTCATGCCTATTTAACATTTCTGTATATTATTATTGGCCCATAGTAAGTGTCGATGTCGACCCCTTGTCGCTGCTTCTTCGAGGTTAGACTGGATACTTACTGGGTACATGTTGTTTATGTACTCACGCTACACTTACGCACTAATCGTGCAGGATCTGAGGTTGGTGCATTTGATTTCTATTCAGGTGCGCACCCCCGATACCCCGAGGCTTAGTGGTGAGATGCTTTCGAGTCCGTTCTGTAGCACCCGTAGTCTCTTTTTACATTTTCTTTCTGTCTACTCTATATCAGATAATAATTTGACGTTTTGTATATTCTACTAGTAGCCCATACACTTGTGAAACCAAGTCTTGGAAATATACTAGTAGATATTTGATGGTTTTTGAGTGTTTATCACACCACACTAGCTCTCATATTTATTTATGCTTTATTTTATTAAAATTTTCACCTCTTACTTACTTAATAAATAAAAATCAACTATTTCGAAATTGTTAAAAAGAATAAATACATGGCTAGTGCACCGTTGGCTTGCCTAGCGATGACGTAAGGTGCCATCACAGCCTATAGGGAAACTTAGGTCGTGACAACGTGGTATCAGAGCACTAGGTTCACGTAGGTCTCACAAGTTATGAGTAGGCCTAATAGAGTCTTGCGGATTGGTGTAGAGACGTTCGTACTTATCTTCGAGAGGCTATAGGGTGTTAGGAAACTACTCTTTCTACATCTCCTATGCGGATCGGAGGATCGAGGGTGTTCTTCAGCGGAGACGAGAGCAGATAACGCGAGACAAACGGTTCTGTTATTTTAGAGGGTTCAGTGGTGCTCCTTCTGGGGGGCAGAGGTCAGTTTGGGAGAGGCCATCCTAGCAGGCCCACATATCCAACACCGCCTCATTCTCGAGGTGATCCAGTGCGACCCTATTTCAGTGCCATGTCAGAGAGCTCCTACCGCCCACCAGCTATTCAGGGTTCCTCCAGTGGCTATTCAGGACATCAGGGTCAGACTTTAGATCAGCAGTCCACCATTCCAAGGGGTTGTTACGAGTGCGGGGACCCTAACCACATGAAGAGGTTTTGTCCCAGACTTCGGGGCAAGGCAGATTAGCAGGGCCATCAGCCTATGATTACAGCACCAGCTGCCGCACCAGCCGTTCGGTCGCCCAGAGGTGGAAGGCAGGTGGGTAGGGGTCGTCCTAGAGGTGGAGGCCAGTCAGGTGGCGCTCCATCTAGGTTTTATGCCTTTCCAGGCAGACCAAATATAGTAGCCTCAGATGCGTTGATCACAAGTATTATTTATGTCTGCGGTAGGGATGCTTCGATACTATTTGATCCAAGCTCTACGTATTCATATGTTTCATCTCTGTTTGCTCACTTTCTGGGTGTTCCTCGTGAGTCCTTGGGTGCTCCCGTATATGTGTCCACGCCAGTGGGAGATTCTGTTTTGTGGATCGGATCTATCGGTCCTATATTGTGACTTTCTATCGCTCCTGTATCGTTACTTTCTGTGGTTATGAGACTAGAACACATCTTTTGTTGCTTGATATGACCGACTTTGAGGTCATCCTGGGCATAGATTGGTTGTCTCTATATCATGCCGTCCTTTATTGCCATGCCAAAACTATTGCCTTGGTGAAGCCAGAGTTGCCTAGATTGGAGTAGAAGGGTTCATCTGTCAGTGCATCTAGTCGGGTTATCTCTTTTCTGAAGGCTCAACACATGGTCAAAAAGTGTTGTTAGGCTTATCTAGCTTATATTTGGGATACTAATACAGAGATTCCGGCGATTGATTCAGTCTCCGTGGTCCGGGAGTTCTCCGTTGTGTTTCCTTCTGATCTTCCAGGCATTCCACCAGATCGTGATATCGATTTCTGTATTGATTTGGCTCAAGGTACTCAGTCTATCTCTATTCCACCGTACTGCATGGCTCCGAAAGAGTTGAAGGAGTTGAAAGAACAACTTGAGGAGTTGCTAGCCAAGGGGTTCGTCAGACCGAGTGTGTCGCCTTGGGGTGTACCAGTGTTATTTGTAAAGAAGAAATATGGGACTATACCGATGTGCATTAATTACCACTAGTTGAACAAAGTTACCATTAAGAACAAGTACCCGTTGCCGTGTATTGATGATTTATTTGACCAGTTGCAGGGTGCCAGGGTGTTCTCTAAGATTGACTTGAGATCGGGGTACCATCAGTTGAAGATTAGTGATTTGGGTGTTCCGAAGACGGCTTTCCGGACTAGATATGGCCACTATGAGTTTCTAGTAATGTCCTTCGGTTTGACTAACGCCCCAGCTGGCGTTTATGGATTTGATAAACTGGGTTTTCAAGCCATATATGGATTCGTTTGTCATTGTCTTTATTGATGACATTTTGATCTACTCGCATAGCGTGGAAGAGCACGAGCAACAATTGAGAGTGGTTCTTCAGACCTCGCGGGAACAAAAGCTATATGCTAAGTTCTCCAAGTGTGAGTTTTGGTTATATTATGTATCATTCCTTGGGCATGTTGTTTTAGGTGAGGGTATTAAGGTAGATCCCAAGAAGATCGAGGAAATTCAGAGTTGGCCTCGTCCTACCACAGCGATCGAGATCATGAGCTTCTTGGAGTTAGCCAGTTATTATCGTCGGTTTGTGGAGGGCTTCTCATCTATTGCAGCACCTTTGACTAGATTTACCCAGAAGGGTGCTCCGTTCCGATGGTCCGATGATTGTGAGGCGAGCTTTCAGATCGAGGCAATTCAGAGTTGGCCTCGTCCTACCACAGCGATCGAGATCATGAGCTTCTTGGAGTTAGCCAGTTATTATCGTCGGTTTGTGGAGGGCTTCTCATCTATTGCAGCACCTTTGACTAGATTTACCCAGAAGGGTGCTCCGTTCCGATGGTCCGATGATTGTGAGGCGAGCTTTCAGATCGAGGCAATTCAGAGTTGGCCTCGTCCTACCACAGCGATCGAGATCATGAGCTTCTTGGAGTTAGCCAGTTATTATCGTCGGTTTGTGGAGGGCTTCTCATCTATTGCAGCACCTTTGACTAGATTTACCCAGAAGGGTGCTCCGTTCCGATGGTCCGATGATTGTGAGGCGAGCTTTCAGAAGCGTTATTGCATGTGATTCACGTCAGCTGAAGCCCCATGAGAAGAATTACCCCGTACATGATTTGGAGTAGGCCGCGATAGTTCATGCTCTTAAGATCTGGAGGCACTATATTTATGGGGTATCATGTGAGGTTTACACCGATCATCACAGCTTGCAGCATTTGTTCAAGTAGAGGGATCTCAATTTGAGGCAGCGCAGGTGGCTTGAGTTACTAAAAGATTGTGATATTACCATC
>AWOL01S0043639.1:17215-29611 GCA_000715115.1 Nicotiana otophora
CAAAAATCCGCAGGTGCGATTACACCAGAACCCAAAATTTCAGATTTTGCTTAAGTCCAATTCTTATTCCGATTTCGATTTGAATCACACTTGGGGTACTCGGGACCCCGTCCGAATATACCAACAAGTCCCGTAACATAATACGGACTGACTCGGGATTTTATATCACGCCAAACAATGCTTAAATTACAATTCACACCTCGATTCGAACTTTTGAGTTTTAAACTTTTCAATTTACAAAACTTGNACAAACCTCGTGCCATAATATATTAAATAAATCCGGAATGACTTCAAATTTGGCACACAAATTATAAATGACATAAAAGAGCTGTTCAAATTTCCAGAATCGGATTCCGGCCCCGATATCAAAAAGTCAACCCCGTGGTCAAACTTGGAATCTTTAGCCTTTATAAATTGCTAGTTTCGTTAAATGGTCATAACTTGAGCTAGGGACCTCCAAATTAAATTCCGGACATACGTCCAAGTCCCAAATTACGATACGGAGCTACTGGAACTGTCAAAACACTGATCCAGGTCTATGTGCTTAACAAGTTGACCAAAGTCAACTTAGTTGAGTTTTAAAGCTCTATTTCCCATTTTAATATATTTTTCACGTAAAAACTTTCCGAAAAATTGTACGGACTGCGCACGCAAGTCGAAAAATGATAAATGGTAATTTTTGAGGTCTTTGAAAACAAAATTACTTATTAAATTTAAATATGACATTTTAGGTCATCACACTTTCATCTGCAGACCGACGGACAGTCAGAGCGGACGGTTCAAATCTTGGAGGATATCCTCAGACCGTGTGTGATTGACTTCAGAGGGCAGTGGGATCGATTCTTGCATTTGGCCGAGTTTGCTTACAATAACAATTATCAGTCCAGCATCGAGATGGCTCCATTTGAGGCTTTATATGGTCGGCGATGTCGTTCGCCCATCGGATGGTTTGAGCCCGGCGAGGCTAAGTTATATGGTACTGATTTAGTGAAGGATGCCTTGGAGAAGGTGAAGTTGATTCAGGAACGACTTCGCACAACACAGTCCAGACAGAAGAGTTACACGGATCAGAAGGCGAATGATTTATCATTTATGGTGGGCGAGAAGTTTCTCTTGAAAGTCTCGCTGAAGGGAATCATGAAGTTCGGGAAGAAGGGCAAGTTGAGCTCGAGGTTTATAGGTCCATTTGAGGTGTTGAAATGAGTTGGGGGGAATGCTTATAAGCTTGCCTTGCCTCCCAGTCTATCAGGAGTTCATCCGGTTTTCCATGTGTCTATGCTCCAGAGGTATCATGCCGACAGGTCACGTGTGTTATATTACAACACGGTTCAGCTAGATGAGAGCCTAGGTTATGAGGAGGAGCCAGATGCCATTGTTGATAAGCAGGTTCGCCAGTTGAGATCCAAGAAGATTTCTACGGTAAATGTTCAGTAGAGGGGTCAACCAGTTGAGGAGGCGACTTGGAAAACCAAGGAGGACATGCGGACCAGATATCCACACTTATTCGGATCTCCAGATACGATTCTAGACCCGTTCAAGGATGAATGTTTGTTTAAGGGGTGGAGAAGTTAACGACCCGACCAATCATTTTACTTTGTAGAACCCCATTCCCATTAATAAGACTCCACGTATGTGCTTTTACTATTTTATGACTTGCGGGGATGGTTAGATCGGGTTTTTGGAAGGGTTCGAGTTATAATCGGAACACTTAGTTCCTTAATATTGGCTTAAAAGGGTTGAGTTTGACTTGAGTCAATATTTTGAGTAAACAACCTCAGAACCGGGATTTGATGGTCCCAATAGGTTCGTATGATAAATTTGGACTTGGGCGTATGTCCGGATCGGGTTTTGGATGACCCGGGAACGTTTCGGCGCTTAATATTGAAAGTTGACGCATTGAAGGTTTTCAAGTTCTTTAAGTTTGGTTTGAAGTGGGATTTGGTGTTATCGAGGTCCGTTTGGGATTCTGAGCTTGGGAATAGTTCCGTATGGCGATTTAAGACTTGCACGCAAAATTTGGCATTATTCCGAGTTGATTTGATATGAATCGGACACGCGTAAGAGTTTTTAGAAGTTTTGAGTTTCATGATTTCATTCATGCGTTTTGGCATCCGAATCATGACTTTAGATGTTATTTCGGTGTTTCGATCACGCGAGTGAGTTCGTATGATATGTTTAGACCTGTGTGTACATTTGGTGAGGAGACCTGATAGCTCGGGTGAGTTTCGGACGCGTTCGGAGGGTTGGAAGGACGTCAGTTTTCTGGGTTTTTTTGCTAGTGCCTCAGGTATCGCAAATGCGAGGTTTTGTTCGCATTTGCGAGGTTTCTTTACAATTCTGATGAAGCCTGGACGAGGCACGCTTCTCATTTGCGAGCTTCTTCTTCGCTTTTGCGATTAGTACCCTTCACATTTGCGAACTTCTTGGTCACATTTGCGACCCTCTCAGGGAAGGCCAGCCTTCGTATTTGCGATGGTTTTGTTGCATTTGCGACCCTCGCATTTGCGAACAAGCTGTCGCAAATGCGACTGGTGTAGGAGTTGTTTATTACGGGACTTAGCTTTATTTCCCTCATTTTTCACTTGGTCTTGGGCGAGTTTGAGAGCATTTTTGTGGAGGGATTCCATCAACATCAAGAGGTAAGTGATCCCTATCAATTATTTAGCTAAATACGTGAATCATGGGTAGATTTAACATGAAATAATGGTGAAATTAATGGATTTTGAGGAAAACCTAGGGTTTTGGTAAATTTGGGATTTAACCACGAAAATGATTATGGAATTGGTTAAAAATTATATATTCGAGTTCGTGAGGTTATGGGTAACATTTATCTTTGACTATTTCCGGAACCCGGGCATGTGGGCCCGGGGTGAATTATAGAAATCTTCCAAATTGGGTTAGGTAATTACTCCAATAGTTAAATTATGAACTTTTGAGTATATATTGATTTATTTTATAATATTTGGCTAGTTTCGTGTTGTTTGGCACCAAGTTGAGGACTTAGAGCGTATTTGTGGACCGGAAGTGAGCTTGAGAACAAGGTAAGTCTCTTGCCTAACCTTGTAAGAGGGAACTCATCCCCTTAGGTGTGTCTTGTTGTGTGTTACTTGTGTGGGGAGCTACGTATGCACTAGGTGACGAAAGTCCGTGCGTAGCTACATTTAATGAGATGTCCGAGTAGTCTTAGATTTACATCATGCCTTAATTGTACTGTCATATTTGTTATGCGTATTAATTATCTTAAATAGAGCTGAGACTTGAGATTTTAAAGTTGAAGACTTCCAATTTAGATTTCTTATTTTGGGGAAGAATTGATGAAAATTTAATATCTCTGAGAAATCCATGTTCTCTCGCATCGCAAGTACTTCCGCGAGTGAGGTAAACTTCTCTATTCTCATGGGAGCGGGCCGTTCGCCTCAACAGTATAATAGATGCATCTGTGGTTCATGCCGTTTGACCCTCGGGAGTACACATAATATATTTTTGGATCGGACCATACAGCCTCGGCATAAATCGTGCGTGATATTACTCAGAGCCCGTTTACACGTGATATTATGTTATTACTTGAGAGGTTATAATTTATCTGATGACCGAAATTTATCTGGAACTAGTATGTGTTAGATGGGGATTTTGGAATTTACTATCAGTGAGAGAACCATTTATTTACTGCTTTCTATTGAGTTATTTTAATTATTCACATATTCCATGCCTATTTAACATTTCTGTATATTATTATTGGCCCATGGTAAGTGCTGATGTCGACCCTTCGTCACTACTTCTTCGAGGTTAGACTGAATACTTACTGGGTACATGTTGTTTATGTACTCACGCTACACTTCTGCACTAATCGTGCAGGATCTGAGGCAGGTGCATCTGGTGTCCATTCAGGCGCGCACCCCCGATGCCCCTGAGGCTTAGTGGTGAGCTGCTTCCGAGTTCGTTCTGCAGCACCCGGAGTCTCTCTTTTACATTTTCTTTCTGTCTACTCTATTTTAGACAATAATTTAGCGTTTTGTATATGCTACTAGTAGCTCATACACTTGTGACACCAGGTCTTGGAAATATGATAGTAGACATTTGATGGTTTTTGAGTGTTTATCACACCACACTTGCTCTCTTATTTATTTATGCTTTATTTTATTAAATTTTTCACCTCTTACTTACTTAATAAATAGAAATAAACTATTTCAAAATTATTAAAAAGAATAAATACATGGCTAGTTCACCGTTGTCTTGCCTAGCGGCGATATTAGACGCCATCACGGCCTGTAAGGAAAATTGGGTCGTGATAAGTTCGATACATATGTCTTTGCAGCTAGCAGATCAGACCACAATCATACCTGAGGAAATAGTGGAAGATGTGGTAGTTCAGGTGAATAAATTTTTGTTCCATATGGACTTCATTGTAGTGAACATGGAAGAGAATATGGAGGTTCATCTGATTTTAGGGAGACCCTTCTTGGCTACTGGCAGAGCTATTCTGGACATTCAGGAAAGGCAGCTCATACTCAGAATGGGAGAAGAAATGGTGCTCTTTAAGATGGAAGGAGCAACGAGCGCCTTAAAAGAGCGAGATGGAGAAAGTAAGCATGATAATTTTGGGGTGCACCCAAAAAAGGAAGCTCATACTCAGAGTGGGAGAAGAAATGATGCTCTTCAAGATGGAAGGAGCAATAGGGGACTTAAAAGAGCGAGATGGAGAGAGTTAGGATGATAAGTGTGGGGTGCATCCAAAGAAGGTAGAAAAGAAACTTTCTGCATGGATGTGTGCACTGGGTCGGACATGCAAAGGAGATCTCGACTTCGATCAGACCCCGACTAGATGATTCGAAGGAGTTTCCTTTACCCCTTACTTTTATTTATGTGTCAGGGGGACATGCCACAATTTAAAGTGTGGGGTGGGGGATGTACATATGCACATGTTTGTTTGTTTTCTTTTGTTTTGTTTGAAAACAAAATTGACTTTTTCCGATGATGGATTTCCTCGACTGTCTTCTTGAGGGATCAAAGTCGAAGAAAAAAAATATTTTATTTTTCTTAGGTAGTGTAACAAATTTCCCTTGGTTTTTCTTTGTGCCACAGTTCATTTTCAAGGATTTTCCTTGAACCGGGTGTAGTTAATTTTTCTTTTGTTAGGAATATGGAAGTCTTGTGTTATGGTATTGAATGGAGATAATTGTTCTTAACTTTATTGTGCCTTGAGAGTAGTGAGTGCCTTAGTTGTGACGTCTAGGCTAAACTCTTGACTTTTGGATAAGTGCCTCAAATTGTTTGAGTTTGATATTGCTTAACTGCTTTGACTAGAGAGTTGGGATAGGTCCGGTCCTAAGTGAGTTATGTGCCAATGTGTGTGTGAGGTATTTGTTGATATTTTGTGCATGTTAGTTGATGTCTAGAACTTTCCTTGTGTATTTGCAAAGCGAAATGGCAGTCTTGTTCATTCTAGGAAGTGATATAAATATTTTTTTGAGCCAGATATATGTTTTAATTCACATAATTGTGATGCATCTTAGTTAGCTCCGTTGAGCCTGTAATCCTATTTCTTTGGCAACCACACTACAAGCCTGGCCCATTTTTTTGAATTGACTATCTATTTGAACTTTTTACCTCTCTTGAGCACTTGCATTTATTATGAGCTTGTTAAAAGCTAAATTGAGGTATGGTTGGATTTTTAAGTGGAACTATTAATAAAGGAAAAGGATGCATAGTTTAAGAAATTGTGAGAGCCACTTATAGGAAATTGGAAAAAAAATGAGTTTGCTTGAAAAAAAATCAGAACTTTCAAAAGGGAAAAAAATTGATTCCTTGCTAGTGGTAGTTCTCATCTTGTTTGTTGATGAGCGCAAACACAACACGAAATTAATGCTCACTAGTTAAAGATAGTATAGCTATGATTATCATCTCCACAAGGATTGAATTTAAATAATGTTTAAGTAATTTCTAGCTTAATGCTCTTCAGGATGATTAATACGTTGGTTTTGATGATTAACAACTAAAATTAACTATGAAACTAAAACAATTAATAATTGATCACTGGAAGACAAAAGTTGAGCAACACTGGAATATCAATGAGAGAAATAAGGGTCGTGACATGATAGGTGCAAGATAGCTATTTGGGACCCAACTCTAGTTCAATTCGCTCTAATGTTCTAATGCTTCTCACGAATTGACTCGATGATTAGTTCAAACGTGTAGCCAAGACCCCTCTATTAAATCTTAACTTTACGAGGTGAACTAATATAAGCACTGTGAAACTATGCAATCATGCGCTAATGGATTAGTCTTCAGGAAAACGCCTCTCGAATATTCCCCTAACTTGATATAATCAACAATTCAACAAACGATTTCGAATACTTAAGAGAATCACTTAATTAAACCAAACAAAATAATGCAAGATAATCACCACAATATTCCTCTTTTGATTAAATAAGCTGGTGAATAAAGTTGCAAACAATTCAAAGCTCCATAAATGAATTCAAGCAAAGAACTAGATTTAAAATCCATAAATATCAATCAAAACGTCATATCCGCCAAACCATAAGGGAAACTACTCCATAATTATGGAGGAAGCCATCACAAATATAATTAAAAAGTGAGAAAGCATCAATCTAACGTTAAAATCCAAACTCCCATATTGAATTGATGGAAAAATGATGAAATCCTGTGTCTTGTAGCCTTTAATGCTCTCCCAAAGCTTCCAAGGCCAAAAGTCCTCTAAATCGTATTTTTAGTGTATTTATACCTTGTAAGAACGGGCCCGGACGAAACTATCATTTCCAAGTCGAAGTAGGAGAAATACTCTGTAGAATTTGCACATGTACGGTGCATGGCGTGCCGCCCCACGCGGTGCACCTGTGGAGAAGTTCAGAGAGTTAATTTTTACATTCTGCAAGAATTTTGTACTAGTCGAGAGTAATGTTTTTTTTCTCACTTTCTTGACTTCCAGACTTGGTCCTCGACCCCCCCAATGTGATCCCGACTTAATATCTTGGGTTTCTACCCATACTTCAAAGCTCCAAATCATTCATTTTACCTCCAAACTTGCTTCTTCACTCGGAATCACGTCCTACACAACATAACACACGCAATAAGTATAAAGTACTAGAAATTAGGCTCAAATACATTCAAATTGTAGTAATTAGAGTGTAAAATATAGCTAAAACGTGAGTTACTGGCCTACCATCAACACCCCACACTTAAACTATTGCTCGTGCCCGAGCAATCATACTACACTTCACATAGAGATGGCATTTTCATCAAATAACTTCCCTAACACATCATGCCAAGAATTGTTAAAGCACACTAAGCACCCTATCATACCTCAAAACTCGACTCAAAAAGCACCACGCGTTGTTTCACAACCTGCTCACTTACTCTAACACAAAGGTCAAAGTCATTACATTTCCTTCGCAAGTCATGTGCCCTCAAACCAAAAGTAGAGAGTAGTTCTATATACAATAAAATTCAAGAATAGATAGAAACTCAAAATAGACAAAATTCACTCACTCACAGAATCAAAATTCATGTGACACAGAAGACGTATCATAGGCTTGCCCGTAGTGTAATACTCTACTAATTGAGCTCATTCAGTCAAAGATCAAGTAGGACTTTAATTTGGTTGTAATGTGGATTGCGGGGCGGGTAGGATACAATTTCGATCATAGTGGCTACACCTCCCTATGCACGTTAATACGCATACAATTTCACCAATTCAAACCCCACACTTATGTTGAACCAAACCCTAACCTTCACATCCTATTAGCACCGAGCTCCCAATTTCTCTTTTTTTTTTCCTAAGTTCTGAAGTTCTTTTCTCTTGTTTTTTTCAATCCCCTACAAGTGGATCTCACATTTTTTCAAATAATGCACCTTTCTCCTTTTCTATAGTTCCACTCAAACATCCAACCATACCTCCACTTAGCTTTTACAAGCTCATAAATATTTCAAGTACTCATTAGAGGTACAAGGTTAAAATAAATGGTTAATTCACAAACCGGTCACAGACATATAATTGGCTCAACAAAAAAATAGGATTACAAGCTCAAATGGGCTAACTAGGATACACAACAATTAGGTGGGTCACAGACATATAATTGGCTCAACAAAAAAATACTTATATCACTTACTATATTGAACAAGACTACTATTTTGCTTTACAAACACACTGGGCAATATTTAGACATCAATTAACATGCACAGAATAACAACAAAATCTGACACACACATTGGCACATAACTCACTTAGGATCGGATCTATCCCGACTCTCTAGTCAGAGCAATTAAGCAACATCAAAATAAGCATTTATACATGAGCCAAGAACTGAGCCTAGGCGTCACAACTAATACACTCACTACTCTCAAGGCACAACAAAGTTAAGACAAGTTATCTCCATTTCATACCATAGCACAAGACTTTAAATTTTCTAATAAAAGAAAAACTAACTACACCCGGTTTAAGAAAAACTCTTGGAAAAGAACTGAGGCACAAAGAAAAACCAAGGGGGAATTGTTACACTACCTAAGAAAAAACAAAAAAAAATATTTTTTTCTTTGACTTTGATCCCTCAAAAAGATAGTCGAGGAAATCCATCGTCAAGAAATGTCAAGTTTTTTAAAAACAAAACAAAGAAAGCAAACACACATGTACATATTTACAATCCCCCACCCCATACTTTAAATTATGACATGTCCCCATGATACACAAATAAAAAGCAAAAGGTAAATGAAACTCCCCTGATTCATCTAGTCGGGGTCTGAATCGAAATCGAGATCTCCTTTGCACGCCCAACCCAGTGCACACATCCATGTTGAGAGCTTCTTTTCTGACTTCTTTGGGTACACCCCACACTTATCATGCTTACTCTCTCTAGCTCATTTTTTTAGGGGCCCCATTGCTCATTCCATCTTGAAGACCACCCTTTGTCCCCCCACTCTGAGCATGAGTTACCTTTCCTGAATGTCCAAAATTGCTCTGTTGGTAGCCAAGAAGGGTCTCCCTAGAATGAGAGGGATCTCCCTATTCTCTTCCATATTTATCATGATGAAGTCCACATGGAAAATTTTTTTATCCACACGAACAAGCACATCTTTCACTATTCCTTCAGGTATGATTGCAGTCTGATCCGCCAGCTGCAAGGACACATGTATCAATCTGATTTCTCCAATCTCTCCCTTCAATTTCTTGAAAATAGACAAAGGCATAAGATTGATAGAAGCACCTGAATCACACAAAGATTTTTCAAACTTGATATTTCCTAAAGAACAAGGTATAGTAAAACTCCCTGGATTTCCATACTTTTGAGGGAGCGAATTTTGTAGAATAGCACTAGAGTGCTCTATGAGCTTGACAACCGATGTCTCTTTTACTTTCCGCTTGTTGGACAATATTTCCTTCAAGAACTTAGCATAAACTGGCATATGTGAAAGCACCAGTGTGAATGGTAGATTAACATGCACCTGGTTGAGCACATCTAGGAAACACCCAAATTGTTTGTCCAGTTTCTCTCTTCTCTACTTCCGAGGGAAAGGTAGAGAAGGCACGTATTTACTTTACTCAGTCTCCTAATTCATTGAATTTCCATCTTTCTTCTTCTTCTGAGCTCTAGTCTTCCCCTTCTTCTTCAGACCATCATCTACCATCACTTCACCTTCTTGAATATTGCTATTGTTCTGATACTCCACAATCTCTACCTGTCCTTCAATCAACTCATCCTTTTGTTTCGCCTTGGGATCCTCCAATACATGCCCACTCCTCAAAGATACTTCCTTTATTGTCTCTTTTGGATTTCTTTCAGTATCAGCAGGGAGAGTTCCTGAAACCCTCTCAGACAATAGATTAGCAAGTTTCTCCACTTGTCTTTCCAAGTTTTGGATGGTCGTTCCCTATTCTCGGATAGTTGGGCCATGAGTTTCAAGCATCTCATCTGTCTTAATAATAAAGGCCTTGATCAGATCTTCCATGCTAGATTGATTAGACTGTGGAGGCTGATATTGCTGCCTTTGCTGATTTTGAAAACCTGAAGCTCCATGTCCCTGGGGTCTAGAGTTATTTTGCTTCCATGCATTTACACTACCACTTGGTGAACTCAAAGAAAAACCTGGGTGCATGTGTCCCATGGAGTTAAAATTGTTGCCACTTTGGTAGTTGCCTCTGTCAAAGCTCCCCACAATATTTATCACTTCATCTATAGTCGAGGCCTGGCACTCATGCGTTGGATGACACATTTCACAAAAATCACAAATCGAGGATGGCTGGCTCTGGACCTTAGCTAAGCTTAACTTTCGTATCTCTCTGGCCATGGTGTCTAGTTGGGCTTGCACTGATTTGTTAGAATCCACTTGATGTACCCCCAACCTTTTTCCTTCTCTCGTTATCCTCTACAGGCCATTGATTTTCATCTTCAGATAATTTGTTCAGAATTGCAAAAATCTCCTTAGGGGTTTTCTTCATAGGAGGAACTCCAACTGCGTTGTTTAGCGTCCTCCTACCCGAGGGTGTCAAACCATCCCAGAAATCTTGGAGTTACATCTACAAGTCTACTCCATGATGCTGACATCTTCTAACAATATCCTTAAATCTTTCCCACGCTCCAAACACCGTTTATGTATCTTTCTGCTCGAAGTTGTGGATCTCTCTTCGAATTTTCCCTGTTTTTGCAGATAAAAAATATTTTTCAAGGAACTTCTTTGTCATGTCTTGCCAAGTTTGAATTGACTCAGTCGGCAAACTCTGCCACCAGTTCTTAGCGTCTTCCCTCACTGAAAAAGGAAATGTTCCTAAATAGATAGAATCTTTCGATACCTACCCCGTTGTGCTGGAAGGTATTCATAATCTCATAAAAATCCATCAAATGAGTATTTGGATCTTCGTTGGTTTTTGCTCGTAAGACACAATTATTCTGAATGATCTGAATTAACTTTGCTTGATCTCAAAATTATTGGTTGCGATCGGAGAAGATCGCACACTAGATACTCCTTTATTGTAGACTGGCCTGGCGTAGTCTCCTAGTGATCGTCTAAGCTTGGGCATATTATTTATAAATTTGTCTTCAACCAGAGGTCAGTTCAGGTCGAATCTTTGTCCTTCATTCCCGTCCACCGTTTCATCAAATCTGAGAGCTGCTTCAATAGTTTCCCGTGCGGCTGCTTCCTGTTGGGCTGCTTCCCGTGCACCCAAATCAACTATCTCATCACCGTTCTTAGCCATGTTCTCTTGGGTTGAATATTGCCCTAAGAATTTCCCGATGAGTTCTTTCTCTTTCCTCAACGCTCACAAACGCTTTTCTACCTCTAGATCATATGGAATCACTTCCTTAGAAGAAGATCGAGTCATAAACCAAAGTGATTAACTTGTTGCATACACACGGAAAAGAAACCGTGAAGAATAAAATAAAATAGGTTCCTGAATTAGCACCAAAAACTAATTTGAACATTATTGATTGCCAATCCCCGGCAACATCACCAAAATTTGGCGAGCGCAAATACAACACAAAATTAATGCTCGCTAGCCAAAGATAGTATAGTTATGATTATCGTCTCTACATGGATTGGATTTAAACAATGTTCAAGTAATTTCTAGCTTAAGGCTATTCAAGATGATTAACACGTTGGTTGGGATGATTGATAACTAAAATTAAGCATGAAACTAAAACAATTAATAATTGATCACTAGAAGACAAGAGTTGAGAAACACTAAAATATCAATGGGAGAAATAAGGGTTGTGACAGGATAGGTGCAAGATAGCTATTTGGGACCTAACTTTAGTTCAATTCAACATAATGTTCTAATGATTCTCACAAATTCACTAGATGATTATTTCAAACGTGTAGCCAAGACCCCTCTCTCGATTAAATCTTAACTCTACGAGGTAAGGTAATATAAGCACTGTAAAAATATGCAAGTGTCACGACCCAAACTAACCCCTGTCGTGATGGCGCCTATCGTGGAACTAGGCAAGCCGACTCATTTCCAAAACAAACCGATATTTTCATTTCAAAGATAATTTCAAGGTTATTTAACATAAAACCCTTCGTAAAGGAGTTCCAATCAAAATACAAGTGCGAAATAAAAAGCCCGACATCGGGGTGTCACTAGTCATGAGCATCTACTACAAAATATCTAACAATATCAAGGCTAACTCAGCCTGGAAAATAACTAAATACAACTAGAGGAAGATAAGGGGGAGAAGAGCAGGGGTTGCGATCGCCAAAAAGCTACCTTGCTATCTCCAAGAAAATCTGCAACCAGAACACTCAATAACTGCTACCGTGTCCAGCTACACCTGAATCTGCACACAAGGTGCATGGAGTAACGTGAGTACGCCAACTCAGTAAGTAACAACAATAAATAAAGACTGAGCAGTAGTGACGAGCAATAAAGCATATAACATTCATATC